>JAPPVO010007332.1:0-15962 GCA_030407325.1 Camellia japonica
ACCTTTTTTGACCATTCGACCTAGTGCATATTCGGATCCATAGTGACCATTCCAAATTAGGACAGGTTGCTTACCCGATACAGGTTGTTTGAAGCCGCTGTGTGCGTAGTGAAACCCTAGCTCCTACAAAATAGGACAGGGAAACCCTACCCCAACATAGGGGTGTATTGGCTCTCATTTACTTGCTATGTGCTTTTAGAGTGTATCTCTACAGGGAATGCATATACCAGTTTGCGAGTCTGGGTATCTGGCCTGCGGGCACCAGTATCAGTATTTTAAGAAACAGTTATATCTGCGGGTATCAGATTCAGATTTGGGGCAGTGGTTTCGGGAAACAGTGATCAGTAATAGAATACAGTCGTTCAGCTTTGCTCGTATCAGTTCCAGTGAAGTTGAGCTGAGATGCTGTCAGTTTTCTCTTTTGCTAGGTTGTCTTGGAACTATAGCTTCAGAAAGCTCCAATATCCCCCGGGTGCATTGGACTCGTGTTGATAGACTTTGTCGGGTTAGAGATTCAGTTTGCCAAAGGCAGAGTAAAAGGGCCAGTCAGGCACGGGTCACCGGTTCAGCAGTTACCAGATTAGTGGTCCTTATCCCCCCACCAGTGAATTGTCAGGCCGAGGTCTCAGTTTTCACCACAGGGATAGATATACCAGTCAGTCAAATGGATCAACAGAATACGTCAGGGGTGGAGGCAATGATGCGTCAGATGCAGGAAACTATGAAACTCATGGAACAAGACGCTGTCCGCCAAGCGGAATTTTCCAAGCAGCAAGCTGCAATCATGGCTCAGCAGGCTGAGCTCATCACCAGGCTGCAACAGCAAAGCGGTGCGTCTGCTTCACAACAAGTTCCTCCCCCAGTAGGAGCTCTAGCACCTGGGAGACGCCAAATGTCCAGGAAGGTACAGACATTCCGGTAGGGCCGCTCCGCCCCCAATTTTACCCCAGTTATCAAAACACCCACCAACCTACCGGACTCTCCCTTTGAGTTTGAGACGGATCCCACAGCACTGAAGTTGAGCAGCTTGAAAGCTGTTCAAGAAATCCCAGGGAGTCAAGACCATCCCTGACATTGAAGATGGATATACGACACAGCTGTGACATTGCCAGACAGGTTCAAGATGCCTCATATCGACCATTTTGATGGGTCCGGGGACCCCATGGTCCACCTGAGTTTGTTTTCAGATGTTCTGCGCCCGATCGGCTTGACAAGATTACATAAGCTCTCCCTATTTAGCAGGACCCTGTCGGGTATCGCGGCCATCTGGTACGCCAAATTAGAGGACTCAGTGAAACGAAGCTGGAGGAGATGTCCGAGCCTTCGTCGCACAATATTCATACAATACCCAGATCGAGATCACAACCCTGATCTTGAGACAACCAGGCAAGAGCCGAAGAGGGCTTCTCTGACTTTGTAACCCGTTGGAGGGCCAAGCTTCTTCGATGACCACCAGGCCGGTCGACAAGGACCAGATACGGATGATTGTGCGCAATCTCCAACCCAGGCTGATGCAGAAGATGATTGTCCTCCCCCTACCCACCCTTTGCAGACTCCATGAGATTGGGGTACAAATCGAGGACGCTATAAAGCAGGGCCTCATTGACCAGGAAAAGGAGCAGCCCAGGAGGGCGTTTAACCGCAGTTCGAATGCGACCACCAGTGGTGATGCAGCTGCAAGATCTTCTGAAGTGGGCATGGTCCACCACCACATCAAAAACAGCTACCCCATTCAACGGTGCGTCCGGAAGTAGCTCACAGAAAACCAAATATCCACCTCGAGTCAAGAGGGTTTTTCACCCCACTTCATATGCCTTTGTCAAAGGCTCTAGAGGTTTTAATCCGGAAAGGACATCTGAAACCATTGGAACAACGGCCTTTACCTGATCCTCTCCCTCAAAGCATGACCGGACTAAGTACTGTGCGTACCATCAACAAACCGTCATGAGACCGATAGCTGCTTTCGTCTGCGTCATGATGTACAAGATTTGTTGACAACAACATCATCACCGCACCAGCTCAATAAGGTCTATCATCACTGGATCAGTGAACTTGGGGGATAGTATGAATGTGTGATCGGGGATGAACCACCTGCGGTCGGTCTCAGTTTACTCCAGACATGGGAGGCACGCAACTGTTTTGAGCAGTATCCAAATACTAGTTTTGTACTTTCTGCTTGGGTATTGAGCCAGTTCTATTGTTTTTGTTAGAGTCTGTCTCTTTGTTTGATCAGTCTTTTTGGTTAAGGTTTGTCTTGTTGTATTGAGTCAGTCCTGTTATGTAGGAGTCGGGTGATTCCGGGGTGTCACCTCGGACATCCCATTTTGTTTTGTGTTTGTCTTTCATTTTCTTTTGAGTCTGTTTTCTCTCCTTGGAGCCAGTTACACCAGAAGATTTGAATGGAACAACAGTGATTTTCACACTCTTGTGTTTGTATCTGCCATGTGGCTTGTTGTGCCAGAAATTCTAAATGAGATGACAGTATTTGAAAAGAACTCTGTCTTTTCTGTGCCTTGAAATTATTGCATTGACCTAAGTTTTCAAAACTTTTTGAACACTGCGGTGAAAACAAAGAGGGGGAATTCCTCGGGATTTGCAAAACTTTGATCAAATTAAGAGAAAGAGAGGCGTGCTAAGCCCTTAATGAATGAAATCATGCTTGTTAGTGTGAGTACTGAGAAGGACCCTAGCTTTGATCCAGATTGGTCCTACACTGTCTTCAGCCCGAGCGATTTGTCGCTTTCTTAAAAACTTTCAAAATATGTTTTGCGCGGTCCTGCGAAGACATGTGTGGAATCGCTCTTGAGATTATGCAGCCTAGGATCGCTCTCAGCCTCGAGACTCGACCCCTCATTTTCGAACCTTGGACTCAAACTCAGAATGTTCAACGGTTAACTACAACGTGAGGCCTGTGAGACCAGATTCAAAGCAGCCCTCGAACAAGAGGCAAGAAAGTCAAATCAAGAAGGTAGATGTCGTCAAGAGAGGCTTAGGAAGCTAGATCAGAAGCCCCCCCTCAAACTAGGGGCAAAGATGTCAGATGTGCCTGAAGAGCCGAAGATGAGTTCTCTTGCGAATCAACAGCCACTCCTCCTGGATACGGATGGCATCAAAACCCTAAAACCATTTGGCATGGACTTGCTACACTTTTATCCTTTGAGAGGCTCGTTGGGCCGAAAACCCCGGAAGGGCGACCCAGGCAAAAGTTAGAGCAAGCAAAAAATACATACAAAAGGAAAGAAAAAAAATACAGAAAAAAAAGAAAGAAGAAGAAAAAGAAAAGAAAAGAAAAAAGAAGTTCGCAAGGTCAAAACCCGCATCGGGCGCCTTGGCAAAAGTTAGAGCCTAAAAGAAAAAAAAGAGAAAAATGAAAAAGAAAGAAAAGAAAGAAGACAAAGCTCGCAAGGTCGAAAACCTGCAACAGGCGCCTTGGCAAAGTTAGAGCATAAAAAGGAGAGGTTAAATACCCGAGTGTACCTTAACCCCGAACTACGTAAGGCTTGATTCCCATCTTTGGGATACGTAGGCAACTTCATTCTGAAGTCCAGCCCTAAAACACTTCAAATTCAGTTGTGTCCATGAAATGGTTTTGATCATCATTGCCTTCTCTGTATCCGAGAGTTCGGTTTGTGATCGTCGCTCTGAAGGATTGATTTCAATACGTGCGGTGCCATTTAGACAAGGGGCAACTTTCCGTTGCCATTCAATGCACTGCGGTGTCATTTCAAACAAGGGGCAACTTTCCGTTGCCATGCAGTGTCCTTCAGACAAGGGGCAATTTTCCATTGCTATGGGTCCGAGGTTGTGCATCTCAAAGTTGGTTCCCTGCTTGTTGAGCATTGGCCCTTTGCAAAGCAGTTTTTGAGAATTTTTACTGAGGTTGACTAATTCTCTCGAAAATTATTTCATTTTCCAAAACTGGACCATTTTCTGGACCCAAAAAAGGAAAATTTTCAGTGCTCATAGCGTGACTTGCACGATTTTAAATCAGAAAATTGCACAAGCATGTTAATCTAACTCTCATGTTGGTCAAAATTGTTTTAGTAGAAAGCAAAATAAAAAAATGGTCAAAATGATGGACTAGGGGCACAGTTGAGTCAGGCTTCCTGTCTTTTCCCCGTCGCCAGCATACCTACCAGAAGAGGGCACAACTGAAGTTAGCAAAAAAGGGCTGAAAGCTCTCTCGTCCTCTAAGCAGCGAGGTATCAAGCCATGCGCGAAGCATAAATTGGAATGGGGCGAGATGTTCCACTTCCTCATCTGGACAGATCTAACCACGTCCGAACTCCAAGTAGGGCATCATCAATCGATGTCAGCTACAGATTTGCTACACACCCAGTTGTAGCACAACCCCTCTGTGGAGAAACTCACTAGCTGCGTGCAAAAGAAAAGAATCTAGCTGAGTGCTAGGGGCGAGAGCCTTCAACTTGCTGTTTATCCATCAAACACCAGGGGAGGGATTGAAAAATGAAGATTGAAGAATAGAGAGATGTGCGATGAGAGGAAAAGTGAGAAAAGGGCTTTTTCAGAAAAACAGAGCTTGAGGGCCGAGTGATGTGAAAACCACAAATAAAAGAGGGTGGGAATAATACCCAAGGAAACAGGCTCCCTGTGCACGCCTGAATGTCGTGTCTTTTTTGTTTTACCTGATTCTTGTTTTGAGTCTTTTCGAGTGTTACTCAACGTGTCTAGGTTGTGTGCCTTTTATTTCCGTGTTGAGTCGTTTTGTCGTATTCAGTCGTAGGCTCAATACCCAGTCAAGAACTCATCTCTCAATTTCAAATTCAGAAATAAAATCATTTTGTGCTCAGAGTGCTGTGCCATTCTCCACATTTGTGCAAAACAGGACCGCAGGGTTCAACCCAGGTCATACGAACAGCAAAACTAGGACCTATCTGAAGCTATATTGGTTCCAGACTGCAAAGCAAAAGAAAAGAGGGAAAATTTGGAGCATCTGAGTTTGTTTCAACTTCTGCAAATTCCGAGATTGTATTCCGGATGTACCTCTTCAAGTCTTGCCAATGAGGTGCTTTCTAAAGCGCCGCTTTGTCCTTTTATTGCTCTCCTTAAGCATCATGCATTGTAATGCATTGTACCTATCAAGTTTCTTCCTCATTCATGCACGATATTGTATGTACGGTTCATTCAAAGAAGTTCCGTTTGAGATCATTCACTTAGTGTATCAATCACACTTCCTTCATTCATTTATTCAGTGTATCAATCACACTTCATTCATTTCGTGTATCTATTGCACATTCTCATTTAGTGTATCAATCACACTTCATTCATTTCGTATACGTATTGCACATATTCTCATTTAGTGTATCAATCACACTTCGTTCACTTTTGTGTATCAATCACACTCTATTTGCTTCATGTATCTATCACATGTTTACTTAGTGTATCAATCACACTTCTCTCATTTTGTGTATCAATCACACACTTTATTGCAAGTGTATCAATCACACACTTTATTGCATTCAGTGTATCAATCACACACTTCATTTCATTTAGTGTATCAACCACACACTTCATTACATTCCGTGTATCAATCACACTCTCTTCACTTAGTGTATCTATCACACACATTCTCATTTTCTGTATCTATCACACACATGTTCACTTCAATTACTTTAGTGTATCCATCACACTTCATTACCTTTTGTGTATCTATCACGCACATACCCACTTTATTTCCTTAGTGTATCAATCACACTTCATATATCCAGTATATCCATCATACTCCTGTTCACTAAGTGCATCTATCACACTTTGTGTTCACTTTTAGTATATCAATCATACTTGTTCACTAAGTGCATCTATCACGCTTTGTGTTCACTTTTAGTATATCAATCATACTCCTGTTCACTAAGTGCATCTATCACACTTCGTGTTCACATTTAGTATATCAATCATACTCCCGTTCACTAAGTGCATCTATCACACTTTGTGTTCACATTTAGTATATCAATCATACTTGTTCACTAAGTGCATCTATCACACTTCGTGTTCATATTTAGTATATCAATCATACTTGTTCACTAAGTGCATCTATCACACTTCGTGTTCACATTTAGTATATCAATCATACTCCCGTTCACTAAGTGCATCTATCACACTTTGTGTTCACATTTAGTATATCAATCATACTTGTTCACTAAGTGCATCTATCACACTTCGTGTTCACATTTAGTATATCAATCATACTTTGTTCACTTAGTGCATCTATCACACTCTGTGTTCACCTTTTGTGTATCCATCACACTTTGTTCACTTAGTGCATCTATCACACTTTGTGTTCACTTTTAGTATATCCATCATACTTTGTTCACTAAGTGCATCTATCACACTTCGTGTTCACATTTAGTATATCAATCATACTTTGTTCACTTAGTGCATCTATCACACTCTGTGTTCACCTTTTGTGTATCCATCACACTTTGTTCACTTAGTGCATCTATCACACTTTGTGTTCACCCTTTGTGTATCCATCACACTGTTGTATCTATCACATTATGCTTCATGTAGTGTATCTATCACGTGCTCACTTTGTGTATCAATCACGCACGCTTACTTTGTGTATCAATCACACGCTCGCTTTGTGTATCAATCACACACTTTCTCTTTATGCATCTATCACACTGCACTCACCTTGTGTATCCATCACGCTTTGCTTCATAGAGTGCATCCATCACACTCGCTTCACTTTGTGTATCTACCACACACGTTCACTTTTCGTATCTATCACATGCTCCCTTTGTATATCCACCACACACATTCGCTTAGTGTATCAATCACATATTTGCTTAGTGTATCCATCACACTTGTTTCGCTTAGTGTATCTGTCACACTTTGCTTCACTTAGTGTATCAATCACATTTTATTCATATAGTGTATCCATCACACTCTCTTCACTTTGGTGTATCCATCACACATGTTTGTCCACTTAGTGTATCCATCACACTTTGTTCACTTTTGTGTATCTAACGCACATGTTCGTGAGAGTTGTTGGTGTATCCATCACACATGTTTGTCCACTTAGTGTATCCATCACACTTTGTTCACTTTTGTGTATCTAACGCACATGTTCGTGAGAGTTGTTGGTGTATCCATCACACTGCTGTCCACTTAGTGTATCCATCACACTTTGTTCACTTTTGTGTATCTAACGCACATGTTCGTGAGAATTGCATAATTCTCTTACATCCTTTCTGCATGAGATGTAGGTTGGTTCACGTTTACTTGCTTGCATAGCATTCGCTTAAAATGTTGCATTATTTTGCATAATTGCTTCATTACAGCATCCTTTGCATGATCATAAGTTATGCACTTGCATTGTGCATCACTTTGCATCCTGCCCCTTGAACTACGCTGGTTTGATTCCTTGCAAAGGGATACGTAGGCAGCCTGCGGGCACAACCATTTATGCATCTATATTTTGTTTGTCCAAGTCTTCGGCCTTGTCAAAAATGGGTCGTCTCTAGGCTTTGACATTCACTCCCATCATTGTTATGACTTTCGAGTTCTGTCAAAGAGGGGCAACTGTAGACACCCCGTTTTTGACCGCCCTCAAGACTTGGGCATTACTGATGGTTTGCTCGGTATTGAGAGATGTGCAGGGCACAGGTTCAGTTTCTTCGACAAGGAGAGAGGCAAACCCTTCAAAACACTTTGTTTAGGGGTTTGGAGTTGAAGAAAAGAGGAGAGGAGGGGAGAAAATAGGTTGGAGAAGAAGTTCGCCATGAATCCGGGTAGAAGAAAGTCGAGCGGCTCTCGCTGAATCAGGCTTATTCAATTGCATACTTGGAATTTAGCTATGAGGCCACTACCATTGGAAAGAAGACTTCCGGGGCTTCATTTTTGGTTCAAGAATCTCCTAGAGCCAAGTCCGGGTGGAGGAGATATGATGGGTTAAAGTTGGGCATCATCCTGGTTGGATCGAATCTGCGCGGCTTCACGGAAAAGGGCATAACTTTTTTCACAGGAGGAATTTTGATGCAAGGTTTGTGCCATTGGAAAGCTAACTTCCGGGGCTTCAATCTAGCCATCCACCGGCACTTTTTGACCTCACCGGCCACCCATTGGCACTCTATTTGTCCGACCGGCCAGAATAAAGTGCAGGTCGGCACTATATTGTGCCGACCGGCAATATATTGTGCCGATGACCTCTTTTATGGCCGACCTGACCCTTTTGACCCTCCCAGGCATGGTGCATACCAGCTGTGCCAGCTGGGATGCACAGAACCAGCTCCACGTGCATATATGTGGCTATTTTGCACCCTTTTGGTTCCTTTGACCCCCTCTCTCTTCTAGGAGCTTGAACCTTTGGCCAAACTTCTTGGAGAAGCTTGGCCAGCTGTATTAGCTTCCTCTAGAAGCCTTGCCCCCCCCCCCCCCTTTGGCCCCTTTGACCCTTTCTCTTTGCTTAGCCCTTAAGATAAGTGCTTTTCTTGCCTTATATAAGAGCCTTCCTTCTCCTTTGTCTAGGGTTAGAGATTCTTAAGCAAAAAAACCAGAGATATAGATACATATCTGATATAGATACATATATCCCTCCATCTCTCACTATATCTCTCTCATTCAACCTCCAAACACCCTTGTTCTTGGCCATTCCTTCACCAACCCATAGCACAACACCACCACTTCCATTTCCAGAATTTGGAGGTCATTTGCAGAGCTTAGGAGCACCAAAACTTGGTCCAAGAGGTGCTGGTTTGTTGGTCTACAAGGGTAAGCACACTTTTCCCCAAAACTAGCATTTTCTTGGTTCATATCTAAGCCATAGTTGCATGTATTTTTGAGCTTCGATGTAAACTAAAAAGAGGCTTATTTTGAGCCCTTCTTCAGCATTGAAGAAGGGCTCAACACTGTTTGGGACCTCCATGCATGACTAACTTCAATACCCTCTTTGGTCCCTATTTTTTTGCATGTTTCTTTAGCCTACCATGCTTCTGTTTTTGGGCCTTTGACAGGCCTGAAAAGTGTCTTATTTTGCCCCCCTCTACATGTCTCATGAAGGGTCTTTGGCTGTTTGGTGCACCCTTTTGGTACTTCATGTTCTACCCCTTTGTGGGCCTTAATCTTGCATTGCATTTTGAGCGTGTTTGTATATTGATTTGGGGCTTGTCATCTACTGTGGGTAGTCATATTTTTGGTCCCTCATCAGTATTGTAGAAGGGTATTTTTCAGTTTGGTGCATGCTTAGCATACCTACCATGTGATGCCTTGTAATTGCCTTAATATGCCTTAGGTTGTTAGCCTTTGTTCGAGCATGTTTTAGGCTTAGATTTGTGAAGCTTTTGTGCTTATTTTGCCATGATTTAGGTCTGTCTTAAGTTGTTTGAGTCGATCCTAGCATGCATTATATAGCCTCTTTGCATTTTGTGGCTTGTATGCTTCAAGTATGTGAATGTGTGAGCATTGTTGCATGCTTTGTTGATTTATTTAGTTGGTTTGGAACCTCCTATAACATGATTTCAGAGCTTACGTTGCATGCTATATGTCCATACTTAGCCTCTTTAAGTGTGCTTAAGAGTTGCCTTGTTTATGCTTAAGGTGTTGGACCATGATTGCATGCATGTGTGTGTGCATTTTGTGCCTTCATTTCCATGATTATGGCCACTGATTTTGGCACGCTTGCGAGCTATCCATGTTAGTTTAAGCCCATCGTTGCATTTTGTTGCATACCATGTTTGTTTACATGTTTAGGTTGCGCGCCTAGCATACATTGTTCATTTGCATGCCCATGTTGCATACTAGATCACATGCCTAGGTTGCATTACATTGGCATGCATGCCTTGCCTCTTGATCAAGTGATAGAGGTTGGGCTTTATGTGTTTGTTTGGTTTGCATGACATTTGATATCAAAGTTGCTAACTTGACTTTTGGGCCATCATGCATTGAAATGCGTGATTGATGGCCCGGGGGTCGAGGGCCATGCCCCCTTGAGTCCATTGCATGATAGGGAGTGTGTCCGTGCATACATTTGCTTGGAATTCCATGCCATACACTGTCTGTCCTTGTTGCTGTCAAAATTGTCTTCTGCAGGGAGTTTTTGCCGATCGGCAGTATAGAGTGCCGACCGGCCATTGATGGACAGCCGATAGCTTTATCTCCAGCCGATGGACATTGTACACGGTCGGTGGACATTCTATTCAGCCGATGATGATCCTCAGTGTGTAGGGAGCATGTCCTGAGACTTTGGCAGTTTTCAGAAAGGCAGGACAGTGAAAACAGAGGCAGCAATGCTATGGCAACGGGTTTCCGGGCAAGTCAGATTCGAGCATGCATCATTCGCGTACCCCAAGGCGGGGCTGCGGCCTTTTCTATTTTGCATGTATTTGTTAAATAATTAGAAATTTTGTAATAATTAATTTATTTATTATTCGGACTGTAATATTTATTCGGTCCCTCCGTGTGAGGGCATATTTGTAATAAGTGTGGGTGAGTGTGTGTATGTCTTCCAATCCCCACTTCTTTCTTCCCTTTTATTTACCCGCTTATGATGGTAGATTAGGGCACGTTTATTTTAGCATACCTTATGCAATGCATGCGTGCATCCCTTCATTTGTTTTACATGCACCGGGCTCGGTACATCATACAAACCGCATTGTATTTTCAATTTCCAAATTGAATACGTGTATCGAGTTGTAGCATCTCACATGCCATTTTAGGGTTAGCCGAGCCTATCCTAAACTGCATTTCTGTATGTGTTGCATTAGCCACTCAACATGAACTAGGGCATGCATTTTTGCTAACCAGTTTATTGTTTTGGCACGGAGTACGATGTGAGTATTTTATGCTTTAGCATATCGCATGCGTGTGAATGTTAAACATGACAGTATGCTTGCCATGCGGCTAAATGCTTACGTGATATTACTGATTGAATGCCTGTGGGTGGAGGTTGGATTGTCTGAGTTGGAATGACTCGTTGAAATCCGTATTTTAGCCTACTTGCGAGTAGCAAAACCCAACACGTTTTTCAAGACAAACGGATATGCAATGTTTACTTCCGAATTAGGCAATCTAGTCTATACTTGTTTGCTGTGCGCATGACATCATAATTCTAGGCTAATATTCGGAATAAGAACACATAACGTTTTCAAAATCGGATATCACGGTTAGTAGAGGCCGGTCTTCGGACCGGGCGAGAGGGGGTGCTCATAGCTGACCTTCCCCGATCGTACCCAAGTTCCCGAGCCGAGGCAACTTTGGTGACGACGGACACGTGGCCTTTGGCACCGAGTCAGGGTTTCCTAAATTCCCCCATTAAAAAAAAAATATTTAGGTGGGGACTCTGTATCTGGCAAAGCAGTCCATGTTTGGCACTTCTTTTCAAAAATCTATTTCTCAAAACGATTTGCCGGATTTGGACTCTTTGGTTCAAGATTAAGAACCATGACAATTTGAGTCTGAACTGTAGTAAACCCAATATGAACAGAACGAGACTTAACCCTCCCGGGGCGTTCGGGGACGTCTACAGTTGTCTTCGTGGGCTTTACTCTTCGTTACTTCCACCTTTTCTCCTTTCGCATATGACGCGTTAGGTTGATTCCTTTGGTTAGAAACAACAAGTGTTCCTGTTGTTCACACTATCTTTCCTCCTTTCGCGGGAGATGCGCTCGGAGTTATTTTTCTTCAGTTAAAACTATCAGGTGCGCCTGGTGTTCACACCATCTTCCCTCCTTTTGCATGAGATGCGCTTGGAGCTGTTTACTCGGTTAAAAGCATTAGGTGCGCCTTCTATTCACACCACCCTCCACCCTTGCTGTGTGAGACGCAATTAGGAGATTTTCCCTTCTCTACGTGAGACGTAGTTTGGCTTACATTTTCTTATATCCTTTCTGTATGAGACGCAGTTTGGTTTGTATCTTTCATCCTCCTCTCACGTGAGACGGGTTTGGGATTGTTGTTTGCTTTCTCCTTTTCGTGTGAGGCATGGTTTGTTTGGTCATATGTGTGGTTATTCTGTTATTGCTTATTGCATTGTTTTGCATGCGCATGAGTTTTTCAGAAGTAGTTGGCCCCGCGCAGGTCCAACTGTAAGTCAACTTCAAAATGCATCGCATTTTATGTATCATTATGTGTTATGCCCTGAACTATGCAGGTTTATTCCTTACAAAGGAATACGTATGCAGCCCTCAGGTTCAACCAATTGTATTTTGATTTATTTCCTTGTCCAAGTCTTATGACTACGTCAAATGGGTCGTCTTTAGGCTTTGGCATTCACTCGCATCATTTTATGACTTCGAGTTCTATCAAAGACTTGGGTGCTTTGTCTTGTGCACTCGATGATGAAAGTTGCATTGTGTATGATTCGAAGAATCCAAGGTTGAGCTTGGAAAACAATCCCAAAACTGTCATATTTACCTAATTCTTACCTTAGAGGTCCCTTTTTGTACATTGTGCCACCCTACACTGAGCCTAAAGCAAAGGAACAAGGGAACACATTGGGGCCCGACCGTGTCCCATTAGGAGCCCACCATGCCTTGTTAGTGAAAAACATTGTTCTGGGCGGGAACTTGCCAGTTGTCTATTTTAGAAGATATTTTTGACCTATTTTGCTCAAATTCTATAAATATGAGTATATATCTCTATTTTGAGGGTTGAACAATTTCCAAAGAGCCTATACACTCACTTGATAGCTCCTTCTTCTTGTGCAAGCCATTTTTGAGTAAGCTTTCCACATTTGAGTTATATCTATACACCATACACACCGTCAAACCTTAACCTTGGAGCTTTGGGTTGAGCCTTGAGAATCATAATTCAACCTTGAGAGTGTGCAAGGATTGAGTTTGATCAACAATCAAAGTTTACTCTCTTCAAGAGGTATAAGCTTGCCACCTTTGTTTTTGCTTTCATTTCAATCTATCTCTATCTATATCTTGTGTTCTTGTGCTGTTTTGGATCCATTTCAAGTGTGGAAACTTGGGCTTGAATGGCTACCAAAGGTAGTAAGGATTAACCTCCTTACTTGCACCTAACTCCATAGCTCATACCCTTGTTTTTACACTCTTTTCTTTGACTTTTAAATTGATTTTCAGAGTTTAAAAAAGGCTAAAAAACATGGTTTGAAGTCTCAAAAGTGGAGAGGTTAGCCACCTCTCATTGTTCTTGCTTACTAGTTTGTTATCTCCTTGCTATTACCTATCTTTTGTGCTCTTTTATACACTTGTAGCTACTTTTTTTTTTTTTTCATATTTAGGGGCTGTTTAGGGTTGATTTTATTTATTTACTTCGTTTAGGCTTTGAATACTTCACTTGTTGTGTTGTAAGTCCTCATGGCTTCGGTTGTTTAGGCCTTAGACACCGAGTCATTTGAGTTGATAGCTTTACTTCGCTTGGTTTTCATGTCAAGAGTCTCACTCTAAAAATCAATCTTGTGTAATAATTTCTACGCCCGCCTGTAGACAACCTATTTTGACCAGCCCTAAGACTTAGGCGTTTTCTTTTAATTACCCGATGATGACAATCAGAATGTGTTCCCCAACAGTCCTCAACAAGAAAAATAGAATTTGAGCTTTAATCCCAACCTTCGCACATTTTGGTCAAACTACTTTAGACCTTAAAACCCTCTTTTAAAAATATTTTTCCAAATGGTTCTACGATGTTCCGAGGCTTCTATTTTAATTAAATTATTCCATTTTTCAGTAAACCGAGTAAGGACAAAATAGAAATAATGGAAGGGAGGTGAACTCTTTAAAATATGTATATATATTATATAATATTAAAAAACATCTTCTTTATAGGATTGGATAGGTTTGGATTTGAAAGAAACAGGAGGGGATGGAAGAAAACTGGTTTAGGGAAATGATGAGCATCAAATTGTTAAGAAGGAATGAACATCCTTCACTAAATTAGGCATATCTCTTTGTACACTTGGATTTTAAATGTGAGGCCACCACTATTGGAAAGGAGACTTCTGGGGCTTCAATTTAGACTCAGGAATAATCTAAAACCAAGTTCATATAAGGGAGATATGCCCATTTGAAGTTGGGCTTAAGAGCAGATTTTGTTGACCTGGCCCGAGGGAAATGAACAGCCTTCACTAAATTAGGCATATCTCTTTGTATACTTGGAATTTAAAATGTGAGGCCACCACTATTGGAAAGTAGACTTCTGGAGCTTCAATTTAGACCCAAGAATCACCTAAAACCAAGTCTAGATAAGGGAGATATGCCCATTTGAAGTTGGGTTTAATAGCAGATTTTATTGACTCGGCCCAAAACAGCAGCAGCCCCATTTTTCTTGGTTTTGGTTCGGTGGGACACCCTATCTACCTATTTTCTGATCCATTCAAGTGCACCCACTCATCCTCCATTATACCAAATCATCCCCATTGTCCAAAAGAGGTTTTGTTGGCATCCATAAAGGAGTATCCTATGCAACCACCTTGAAAATTTGCCATCCTATCACATTCTTGTCTCCCACCTTGTCTCCCATCTTCTTTTTGACCTTTACTCTCCCTCATTGCCTATATAAAATGATCATATTGTAAGAGAGAGAGAGAGAGAGAGAGAGAGAGAGAGAGAGGACCACGAAATTGAAGAGAAAAGAGTGAGAAAATGGTGAAAAAAGAGACAAATTGAGTTTTTGAGCAAAAAATACTCCTATCTTCCATATACACCCCGTACCTTCCATACAAATTGAAATTCCATCTTTCCTACACCCAACAACCACTCCTCCAAAAATTTTGAAATGGCTAAAATTTTAGTAGTGATTAATCAAAGGAAGAGTGAGTGTCGTTAAAAGTGAGAGAAAAAAAAAAAAGAGTTAGCCACTTTTCCACCACACATACCCAGATTCCATTCTAGTTTCAAATTGAGGAGATTGAGAACACACTTCCTAAACTTGAGGGTGATCAAGAGGAAGTTTGGGAATCAAGAAGTTCAATCTTTCTTTGGAAGGTGAGTTTCTAGTCTTTCATTTTCTTATATTTTCTATCTCATATTTATTTTCTTACTTCTTATTTCATAGTGTTTTGTTATAATCCAAGTGGTTTGTTTATCTCATATTTATTTTCTTACTTAATATTTCATAGTGTGTGTTGTAATCTAAGTGGTCTGTTTAACTCATAATTATTTATTTATTTTTATTCACTTTGCTTTAATTTCATATTAGTTTTGTTGTAATCTTGCATGTTCTACCTCACATTTGCTTTCTTGTTTTAAGTTTGTATGAAAGGGTTCAAGAAAGTAGTTAGAAAATTCGAAGATCCTTGAAGAACAACTTCGAATTCTCTAGAAGATGATGAGAGGCTTAGATTCTTCAATAGTCTCAACTCAAGAACAAGAGTAAAGGAGATGATGGAGATAAGAGATTGGGTGAAGAAGAAGGCAAAGTGGCTAGAGAGAGAATAATGGCAAGGCTCTCCCATGGATCTCCCACTTTCACTCTCAAGGTTGATAATGGAGAAGGGAAATTAGTTCTTTCCCAAGAGTTAAATCTCCAAAATCCATCCCTTGTAAAGCTATGGGTGGGTGCTATTTATAGGCACCTCATGATGTAGGATGGAGCCCATGTGCAAGGCACATGGGGAATATTCTCTCTAACCACCTTGTCCGAAGAGGTGACCTTTCCGAGGATGAGAAAAACCCCGAAGAGGAGATCAACCCCTCGGCGACCCCTTCTTCTTAGCCACACCTAACCAATGATCCCCAATCATCCCAAAGGGTCAGGGGTAGTCCTAAAGGACGTCCTGCCGCAAAATATTGCCGAGTCTCATGGACCCCCGAGTCGTGCCACCTCGACCCGGGTATATGCTAGTTTAACCGAAGAGTGAATTTATCTCCACTCGCCGTCCTCAGGATCAGGTCCTTTGTTCAGACTCCATTACGCCCATGGTTCTGGTACGTAGATCCCGGAAAGCTCCGAGTCTGCAAGTGTTCTGGGACTCATTAATGGAGCGACTTCTAGATTGCATCTGAATCTGTTCGAGAAAGCCAAGTGCTTCGAATCTCTAG
>JAPPVO010007333.1:0-14908 GCA_030407325.1 Camellia japonica
TTGATTCATTGCATGTGTAGAGCACATCTGACACATCACATTCACATACTATATTTGCATGCACCCACTCTATGCATCATACTTGCATCTGATATCTGATATCATACTGGCTGATGCGTTCAAGCTGTCCTTTCAGGTCCCACCTCTGCAGACTAGGCCATCCAGGCCTTCTCGATCAGCTAGGAGACGGGTCTCGACTCGCGGCCGGGGGGGGGGGGGGGGACGCAGAGCACCTGTCAGTCATGACGAGGAGTCTAGCAAGGAGGAAGAGTCAACACATCCACAGTCAGAGACATCTACAGGCAGAGATGACAACTCCGATTCTGGTTCTGAGGGCGGAGGCGACGCCAAGAAGGATTCCAAGGATAGTGACTCCGATTTAGATGGTGGTGCCGGCAGCGGTGGTGCAGAGGCTGCTCAGCCGAAGAGGGTAAAGAGGGCCTCTTGATCTTAAGCTTGATAGCACTGATGCAGATGTTCCTGCTTTATTTTTCTTTTTACATGTAGTTGTAGCACATTGTATAGCTTAGGTAGTTTTATTTTTTTCAAAACTTGTACCCTTTTGTAAAATGTTGTTAAAAGAAGCTATGATGGAATGAAAACGACTTTTGTTCAAAAAGTGTTGTATTTGTATTCTTAGCATCGCATCGCACCATTTTGCACAAAAATGAGATTGAATAGAAAGTGAAAATCGATGTATTACCAAGTCAGGTAGTGGACCAACACAACAGACTAAACAACTCGACTCGCTAAGAACAACAAAACCTTAGCAAGTTACAACTCGATAAGCAAAGAGCAACAACTCGATAAACAAATGAACAACAACTCGATAAACAAATGAGCGACAACTCGATAAGCAAATCTTAACAACTCGATAAGAAAATGTATTTTGGACAAACAGAGCGACGGAACGCATCCGAAACAGAGGTAAACTCAGACCTTCAGTATTCTCAGCACACAAGAAAGCTAGAGATTCTCTTCTGGAGACAAGGGAGAGCTGGAGGCCACATTTTTGCACATGGCCGACCACCATAGGAGCCTGCCGACCAGTTTCTTGTCCTGCAGACCAAACAAGTAGCTGGTCGACCAGTTAAACTGGCTGGCCGACTAGAAAAAGTGGTCGGCCGACCACTTTGCCCGGGGACCTCCAGTTTTCTGACACTTGTCCTCCAAACAGTGCCTTATCCTTTATAAAGGTTCCAGCTTCGTGATTCCCTCATTCTAACTCAGTTTTACATCAAAATGGAGGCATTTCTTGTCGAAAATCTCACAAATTGGATCGCCAACTTAGATGGCCCGGAAAAGTTGAATTTCTGGGGCTTCGGCATAAATGCACTATTCACGTTGAGTCACACCCCGCTGCGTTTTCCGTTCCTTCATGCCGCGGCAAGATGTTGGAATCCGGTAACTCACGTCTTTAGCTTTGGCAAACAAGAGATATGTCTCACTTTCGAAGATTTCCAAGCTTTGATGGAGTCCGAACGCAACGAAGAAATCGTGCCCCAGTTTCGCTTCGGCTACGTCCAAGCCTTAGGACGGATGTGCAGGCTTACTTTGCATGACGCTCGGTCATTGATTTGTGACGGAGTGCTGGACATTCCGAGTTTGATTCGTCGATTTTCTGATGCCGGTGACCACGGCGATCATAACTGGCAGGGTTTTCGGCGACATGCGCTTTGCTTGTGCATGCTGTCACATTTCTTGCTTGCCCCAGGCTCCGGAGGGTTTAGCGCTCGTTTGATTGAGGTTGCCGAGGGCTTAAAAGAGGGCAAGAGCTGTATCGCCATGACACTAGCTGAGACATTGATGGGTTTGGACGCTTTCCATCACCGAGAGATGACTAGATTCGCGGGGAGTCCACTACTACTACAAGTAATGTTTCCCACCCCATCTCACATATATTTCTCACATCACTCGGCCCTTAGGCTCGGTTTTTCTCTCAAAACCCTTTTCTCACTTTTCTCTCAACATACACCTCTTTATTCTTTAATCTCTCATTTTTCATCCCTTCCCAGATATGGTTGATAGATAAGTTGAAGATTGTGGACCCAGCATATTCAGCTCGCGACTATTTTTTCCGGCGACATCTAGTCGATGCCCCTGATGAGGGATGGTGGTACGAATGGATGTGCAGTTTGACTGCTCTTGACATTGCTTGGCGCTGCCCCTGGCTTAATCTACCGACGATGAGCTACAGCATGACTCGCCAACTTGGGATTCAGTTCATCGGCCTGACACACTGTGTCATTTACTTCCCATTTTGAATCCGGCGTCAATTTGGGTATGATCAGATTTGTCCGGAGGAAGGGATAGAGTACCCTGCTGCATTTCCAGTCAAAGGCACACAACTGGCTCGGTAAGAAACTGTAGACGTCCCCGAACGCCCCGGGAGGGTTAGGTCCCGTTCTGTTCATATTGGGGTCACTACAGTTCAAGGACTCAAATGTCACGGTTCTTAATCTTGAACCAAAGAGTCCAAATCCGGCAAATCGTTTTGAGAAAACTGATTTTTGAAAGAAGTGCCAAACATGGACTGCTTTGCCAGATAACAGAGTCGCCACCTAAATATTTTTAAAATGGGAAATTTAGGAAACCCTGACTCGGTGCCAAAGGCCACGTGTCCGTCATCACCAAAGTTGGCTCGGGAACTTGGGTACGATTGGGGAAGGTCACATCGTGAGCACCCCCCTCGCCCGGTCAAGACCGGCCTCTACTAACCATGATATCTGTTTTTGAAAATCTTGTATGCTCTTATTCCGGTTATTAGCCTAGGTTACTATGTGATGCTCGCAGCAAACAAGTATAGACTGAGTCGCCTGAATTGGAACAAAACATTTGAAAATGGTTTGATGGTGCTACCCGCAGGTAGGCTAAGATGCGGATTTGCCACCCTCAGGTGGGCTTAGAAAACATGATTGATGAATTGTTCCAATTCAGATAACTCAACCTCCACCCACAGGCATTCAAGGCAGTTATATCATGTAAGCACTTAGCCTCATGGCAAGCATGCTATTCATGGCAACACTCACACGCATGCAAGGATGCTAAAGCATAAAACTCACCTAGTACTCCAAGCCAAAACAGGAACCGATTAGAAATCATGCATGGATCCTAAGTATACAGAATGCCTAATGCAACACATGCAAAATGCAACTATAGCAGGCTCGGCTATTCTAAAGATGGCATGTGAAATGCTACAACTATCACGTATTCAATTTGGAATTGAAATACCAATGCAGTTTGTATGATGCGCCGAGCCCGGTGCGTGCAAAACAGATGAATGAATGCAAACATGCTATCATACTGTATGCTAATTGAAATATGCCCTATATCTAACCATCATAAGCGGGTAAATAAAAGGGAAGAAAGACGTGGGGTTGGAAGACATACATCACACTCACCCACACTTATTACAGTTATGCCCTCGCGCAGAGGGTCCGAATAAATAATAATACAGTCCGACATGAAAGAATAATACAGATTTTCTAAGTAATTAACAATTTAAACTAAGAAAGCGGTAGACTGGCTTGCAAGCCGGGGGCTGCCTCGCTTCTGATGAATAATGTATGCCGGGTTGCTCTGGCGCGGAAATCCACTGGGATGCCCCAATTAGCCTCTGTTCGCAGTGTTTCTTGAAATGCGCGCCCGACTCCGAAAAGTTACTGATTCCTTATTTTGCTGCAACATAGAGCAAGAAAGGGCACAGCAATGTATTTCACAATATATGCATGCCTCGATCCTCGTGCCACCAATCACGCATATCGATGCATGATGGCCGAGGAATCGGATTGCACAACTCACTATAGAATGAATGCATGAATGCTACAATGAAAACCTAACTCCATCATGGGTTATCCGGAGTGTCGGTGACTGGGGAATTGAGACCCGTTCCGTCACTCGGAGTACGAAACGTGCCTCGTTTCCCGTGCCCGGGCTAACTCCTATCCCGAACATGATGCAATATGCATGATATGCATGAAATGCAACTAATATACAGTTCTAGCATGCGCAATGCTATGAGAATGAGGTGCCTCGAAATGCGCGCACACGGGCACGCATACCGAGAAAATGATGTGAAATGCAAATCGGATAAAACCGAAGTGCCTCGAAATGTGTGCCCACAGGCACGCACACCGAGGCGATGATGAAATGAGAATCGGATAAAACCGAAGTGCCTCGAAATGTGTGCCCCCAGGCACGCACACCGAGGCGATGATATGAAGTGAGAAAATCGAATAAAATCGAAGTGCCTCGAAATGTGTGCCCGCAGGCACGCACACCGAGGCGATGATAAAATGAGAAATCGGATAAAACCGAAGTGCCTCGAAATGTGTGCCCACAGGCACGCACACCGAGGTGATGATAAAATGAAAAATCAGATAGAACCGAAGTGCCTCGAAATGTGTGCCCACAGGCACGCACACCGAGGCGATGATGAAATGAGAAAATCAGATAGAACCGAAGTGCCTCGAAATGTGTGCCCACAGGCACGCACACCGAGGCGATGATGAAATGAGAAAATCGGATAAAACCGAAGTGCCTCGAAATGTGTGCCCACAGGCACGCACACCGAGGCGATGATGAAATGAGAAAATCGGATAAAACCGAAGTGCCTCGAAATGTGTACCCACAGGCACGCACGCCGAGGCGATGATGAAATGAGAAATCAAATGGCATACAGAATGCTACGATGGGCTTACACCAACATGGGAGAGCCTCAGCTCACTCACATAGGAGGCCGTCGGATAAGAATGAAGAGCCTCGAAATGCGTGCCCACAGGCACGTAAACCGAGACAATGATAAAATGAGATGAAAATGCACATTGGGCTTATACTGACATGAGTGGACCTCAGCCACACTCACCAGATGCCGTCGGATAAAACAGAGGTGCCTCGAAGCGCGTGCCCACGGGCACGCAAACCGAGGCATGGCCCGAAGGCATGAAATAGCATGGGAAATGACATGCAAGCATGCAAACCAATTTCAGCACCTAAATAAAAGGGAAAACAGTCCCGAAATGACAACCGATGCATGAAATCATCCCGAAATGCGATTCTAAGTACCCGAAAAGGCCTACGGCTATGCTAAACATGCAAAATTGATACATGACAGCAAAAACAGTAGCAAGGCAGCCCCAAATATGGCATTTTTCAGTACAAAGCAAGGCTAATAACAACCACAAGCATGGAAAAAATAGCTTGCAAAAACGGGGAAAAAAAGGAATTACAAAGCAAGTAGTATATACAATGCTCAAACCAGAAAAATCAGTTCTACAAAATTGAAGAGGGTCAAAAACATGCATATTTACAGTAGATGAGATCCTCTAATTCAGTGTGTAGATATGCTCAAATGGCATGCAAAAATGAGCCAATAAGGGGCTACAACATGAGGTACCATAGGCAAGCATCAAACAACTTTGAACCCTTAACAAAAGATTAAGAATAGACAATTCTAAGACACTTTATAAGCCTGATGAAGACTCAAATCAGTGGCTAAGCAAGCCTAAACAACATGCAATTTTACGGTAAAATGGAAGGATTACAAAACAAGTACCAAACAAGTCATCAAATGGCCTAAGACCCTTAACAAAGAATGAATAATGGACCAAAATAAGGCACTCTCTAAGCCTGATGAAGGCTGAAATCCGAAGCATGGTGAGCTTAAAAATGCATGCAAAATGGGAGTGGAACAAGAATTCAAAGCAAGTGATATGTAGAGCAAGAAAACCAGGTTGAGCCCTTCTTCAATGTTGAAGAGGGGCTCAAAATAAGCACAATCACAGTATGTTGCATGCTCCAACTCAGATCACAAATAGGCCAAAACAATCATGCAATTTTACGGTAAAATGGAAGCATTTCAAAGGAAGTGCATGATAGAGAGGTCAAACATGATGGAGCCCTTCTTCAATGTTTAAGAGGGGCTCAAAATAAGCCCACTAACAGTTTACATCAGTCCCAAATCAGATCACTCATAAGGCAAATAAAGCATGCAAATTAATGGCCTAAAGAGTGATATTGAAGAAGTATATCATGGAGACACCAAACAGGGTTGAGCCCTTCTACAAATTGTAGAGGGGCTCAAAATAAGCATAAAACCAGAAGGGGGCAGAGCCCAAAACAGATCAAAGTAGGGTAGAATTTGAAGCAAAAAAATGCTAGAAAAAGGAAATGGTGACTTACCCTTGAAGACTACCCTTTTGCTTCCTCTTGCCTTGATGAAAGTTGCTTCTTAGCCCTTGAGGATCACTTCTTGCTGCTGGAATGGAGTAGGAATGGTAGGCTTAGGGTTGATGAAGGATGGCCTAGGAACTCAAAGGTTTTTAGGGTTTTTGAATAGGAAAATGGAGGTTTTGGGAGAGATGTTCTTGAGAAGAAATTGTGCAACCCTAGCAAAGGAGGAGGCAAGCCCTTCAAATAGGGAAGAAAAGGTGTAAAAGGGGAGGGAATTGCATCCAAGCATTCCCTCCCAAAATATCCCCCGGATGCTGGGATATTTTGCCAAAAATATCCGGACAGCTGGAATGGCTGGAAAGCAGAAAGCTGGCCGGCCAGGGAACTTTCTGGGAGGTGGCCGGCCGGCCACCCCACCTGGTCGGCCAGCCACTCACCCTGGCCGGCCGGCCATGCCAAAAAATGAAGATGAAATTTGCTGGCCGACCACCATGCAGTAGTGTCCTCCCATGTGTGTAGAATAAGGCCCCAAGGTCGGAATCTGGCAACTCTGAAGCAGGAGCACAACATAGAGCTTGAAGGAGAGGCTCAAAAATGAATGTAACAATTGCTGGCCGACCAGTACTTTTTGTGTCCTCCCAGATGTGTAGAACAAGGTTCCATGGTCGGAGTGGCAACACTGAAGCAGGAGTCACAACATGCATCTGAAGGAGAGGTCCAAAAATGAAATTCACAATTGCTGGCCGACCATCACTTCTTAGGGTCCTCCCATGTGCCCTCATCACAGATATGTAGCTTTGGTTGGAAGAAAATGGGCCTAGGGTGTTCAACATTGGCCCGGAAGTGAGCAAAACGGGCGCCGGAGGAGCGAAACTGGTTATCTGGGATAATTGCTGGCCTCCTACCCTCCAGTGATCTTCCCAATGTTGAAACAGAGGTACCTGCCAAAATTGAACAAAAACAAATGAGAAATGAACGCTCGGGGCCCAAACCGCGCAGTTCGGGGTCCCGAAAATGGGCTGTAGGCACCGGAAGTGGTGTTCAGCAGCGAAGTGGGTATCTGAGACCCCAGGTTCTCGGTATGATAAACAGAGGCACGCCAAAAACCGGAGAAATCCGATGCGAAATGAAAGCTCGGGGGCCAAACCGCGAGGTTCGGGGCCCGAAAACCGGCTATAAGCACCGAAAGTGGCATACGGCCACGAAGTGGGCATCAGGGGCCCAGTGTGCCTTGTTATGATGAAACAGAGGTACATGCCAAGAACCGAGAAAACCGATGCAAATGAATGCGCGGGGCCCAATCACGCAGTTCGGGGTCCCGAAAACCGGCTGCAGGTGCCGGAAATGGCATACGGCCACGAAGTGGGCATCGGGGGCCCCAGTGTTCCTCAAAATGATAAAACAGAGGTACTAGCCAAGAACCGGAGAAATCGGAGATGGTTGGGCGGTCCCGAGCCGAGGCACACGGCCTGACGGCCTCGAAAACCGGGAACCGGGCTCCGAAATGGGCAAAATGACCTACGGCCACGAAAAGTAGCGCACGGCCACCGAGAGATGGTCTACAGGACCACTCCCTTCCTCAGGAAAGAAAACAGAGAAAACCGAGTCTGGTTCGCAAACCGAGACAAGGCACAGAAGAGGATTCGGAAGTTCGGAGGCGGGGCGCACGGCCGCGACTCTGAGACTTCTGAATGAGCACGATATGCAACATCACCGAGCGCTCAATCGGCGACGTCTGAGTCTTAAGGTCGGTCAAAAATGGGGTGTCTACAGTTGCCCCTCTTTGACAGAACTCGGAAGTCATAACAATGACGGGAGTGAATGTCAAAGCCCAGAGACGACCCATTTTTGACAAGGCCGAAGACTTAGACAATCATACGAGATGAACAGAAATGTGTGCCCACAGGCGTGCCCGCAGGCAGGGGGGGCAAAATGCAAAGCGATATGCACAGAGCCTGATGATTATGCAAATGCAGCAAGCTGTAATGAAGCAGGTATTGACAAATAGATGCAACAGTTTTAAGCAAGAATGCAAAGCAACAACTACATTTCATGCAGTTAGGAATGCGGAGAATCATTCGATTCTCGTCGCGTCTCACACGGAGAAGATACGATACCTGCGCGATTCGTCTGGTCGCATCAGCCTCAAATGAACCGTACATACAATATCGTGCCTGCAAAATAGAGAAATTCAACAAGAACAATATGCCAACAACATATATTCAATGTGATTCCCTAAGATTCCAAAAGTCTGACACACACAGCAGTGTCGGCGGGTGAACGCATCGCAATGCGAGAAAAGATAATGCGTGACAACGCATACTCAAGCATAGAGGTATAGTAAACATGCATGACAATGCAAAATATTCATGAGAATGCAAATTACGAGCCAAATAACGCGAAACGAGCGCAAATTAGAGTGCCCGTTTGTTGCGAAATAATAAACAAGAAAGCGCGCATTTCGGCGACGACAACTCGATCGCGGCCTCTGATTCACCTCCCGGAGAGGTTATAACATGTTCAAAAAGGATACACCTTGATTTTGATGAATAATGATGAGACACATGTCAGAAATTGCAGCTAAAGTTCCAACGGAGCAATTCCGCGCCAGAAAGTGCACTTTTCTTGAACTTTTTCAGGTCCCGGGAACTCCAAAATTCCTCAAAATTTGCAGAGAGGTAGGGGAGGGGGTGGGGAACATGGTCGGCCAGGCCTTAGCCCTAGGAGAGGCTGTCGGCCAGGGGCAAAAAGTGAAGGGGCCGGCCAGCCAGGTTAGGTGGCCGGCCGGCCATCTGCCCAAAGTAGGGGCATTTTGGTCATTTTCGGATTTTCTATATATTCACACATCCAATGCCTCCGAAATTGCACCCCCAAGTGTGGAATTCTCTCCTCTTGCTCTCTAAGCCACTTTCTTGCTCAGATCTGCATTTTACGCGCCCTCGGCCTCCCACGCAAGTTGTTTCTGCGAAATCCTTCAGATTTAAGCACTTTGAGCCTACTAAAATTTGATTTCGGAGCTTCTCTTCTCATTTTCACCACCTGAGGTAAGTTTGTCTCAATATTTGGAATATTTTCCCGGGGGTTGACTTTTGTTGACTTTTTATTTCCCGAGAGTTGACTTTTGTTGACTTTTTCCAATTTTGGCTCATTTTGCTCATTTTTGCTCCTTTTTGCAGATTTCTCGAAATGGCCGGCAATTTCCCCCACGGCGGAGGTTTTCCAGGGGCCGGAGACGACTTTGACATTATGGCACTCCCCCCGAGGGTCCGGCCTTTCTTCCCCGATCGATATGCTCCAGCGGTACATAGGCTTCCGCGAGCTGTTTTCCGTCATTTCACCGATTTCAACGATCGTTCAACGGGGATCTGCTTCTACGAGAGCCGGAGCAGCACCTCTCTCATGATGCGCGAGAGGTATTTTACTTCACCCCTGTAATTTTCTTGTGCACTTTGTAGCTTTGCCATGCTTAAACACACAGTTTAGCTTATGACATAGTACTTTGTTTGCACTCTGAATATGTAGTTAAAACACTGAATTGTTGACACACGGCTCACTGACTGATTGATTGTGAACACACGGCACACACACTGATACAAGTAAAACACACAGTCCCAAACTCTGATTTTCTGAACACACAGTCCAAGTTGATAATGAACACACAGTCCATACTGATTACGCTTGAACACACAGTCCAAAACATAGATTTACTGAACACGCAGCCCAGATTTGACGTGAACACGCAGCCCACTGATTAAGAGTAGAACACACAGTCCCAAACTCTGCTTTTCTGAACACACAGCCCAGATTTGACGTGAACACGCAGCCCACTGATTAAGAGCAGAACACACAGTCCCAAACTCTGATTTACTGAACACACAGCCCAGATTTGACGTGAACACGCAGCCCACTGATTAAGAGTAAACACACAGTCCCAAACTCTGCTTTACTGAACACACAGCCCAGATTTGACGTGAACACAGCCCACTGATTAAGAGCAGAACACACAGTCCCAAACTCTGATTTACTGAACACACAGCCCAGATTTGACGTGAACACGCAGCCCACTGATTAAGAGTAGAACACACAGTCCCAAACTCTGCTTTCTGAACACACAGCCCAGATTTGACGTGAACACGCAGCCCACTGATTAAGAGCAGAACACACAGTCCCAAACTCTGATTTACTGAACACACAGTCCAGATTTGACGTGAACACGCAGCCCACTGATTAAGAGCAGAACACACAGTCCCAAACTCTGATTTACTGAACACACAGCCCAGATTTGACGTGAACACGCAGCCCACTGATTAAGAGCAGAACACACAGTCCCAAACTCTGATTTACTGAACACACAGCCCAGATTTATGATGAATAGAACACACAGTCCCAAACTCTGATGTACTAAACACACAGCCCAGATTTGACGTGAACACACAGCCCGGATTGATGATGAATAGAACACACAGTCCCAAACTCTGATGTACTGAACACACAGCCCAGATTTGACGTGAACACACAGCCCACTGATTAAGAGTAGAACACACAGCCCTAAACTCCAAACTTACTGAACACACAGCCCAGATTTGACGTGAACACGCAGCCCACTGATTAGGATTGAACACACGGCCCAAAACTCTGATTTACTGAACACACAGCCCAAGTTGATGATGAACACACAGCCCACACTGATTAGGATTGAACACACGGCCCAAAACATAAATTTACTGAACACGCAGCCCAGATTTTAGGTGAACACGCAGTCCACTGACTTTATTTGCACACAGCTCATTCACTTCATCACTTCATTTGCACACAACTCATTCACTTCATCACTTCATTTGTTGATATATGCATTCATTCTAAATGCAGGTTGGCTCTCGCACTGTGCGAGGATACGGCTCCACTGCCGCGAGGGAGTGGTATGCTGAGCTTCCGGAAGCTGTCCGGGACTTAGTTGACTTTGCAGGATTCGGACCATTCTGCAGAGGGTTATCTCATTGTCTAATCAGCAGGACATTGTTTGCCGCTCTGGCGGAGAGATGGTGGGACACCACCAATTCATTCCATCTTTCTGCTACTGGAGATATGACTATGACCCCACTGGACTTCGTTGTACTCACCGGCGCCTAGACGTAGGCGGTGGACCCATTCCCTACGACGAGGATATGGGTGAGTGGGAGGCTGCTTGGATTTATCTATTGGGACTCGCCCACCCGTAGACAGAGGTACTGGGAGAGTCCGGTATACTTGGTTCTCTTCCCATTTCCGGCGGCCACAGATGGAGCCTGAGTCTCTCGAGGAGGTCGAGCAGTATGCCCGTGGTTTCCTCATTTCCCTCTTTGGCACCACTCTGTTTGCCGATAGAGGGAACATGGTCGGACTTGTATCTACTGAGTGCTCTGGTAGACCTATCACAGGTCGTTCAGTATGATTGGGGCGGCGCTGGCCTGGCTACCCTTTATTGTTACATGAGCGCAGTCTCTCGTGGGCGGGGGGACTTACTCGGCGGCTACTGGAGAGCCTGGGAGGTACATTCTGTCCTCTCTTGATTTACATTTTGCTCCTCATTACTTGTTCATTGCACACACGGCGCACTTTGCATTCTGTATTCTACCTTTAGCACTTTGTATTCACATTCGGCACTTCTTTTCTCAGCTATGGGTATATGCATATTTCCCCACATAGCCCCGGAGATGAGGTGGCAGGACCTCCTATGACCCCATTTTCATTGATGTTTGAGGGCGAACACCTGTCGAGGCCTCGAGAGACTCTCTTCTCTCTGCGACAGTACTTCGACACTGTGAGGGCGACAGAGGTATTTCAGAACTCTCAGTCCTTTTCATTTTCATCTTTGATCTGCTTTGCATATTCCTGATTTCTGATTGATTTGTACCCTGGTTATCCGCAGATTACCTGGCAGGCCGTGGGCAGTCTTTGATGATGTGCAAATCAGTACCCCGGAGGGTCGAGTGGCTCCCAGTATAGGTTCCTGCTCGAGGGACCAGTCGGTAGGGCCTGGTTTCTGGGGGAGCGCTTCCAGCGTCAGGTGTGGGGTATAATTCTCAGGACCCTCCTGCTGTGCCTCCACCCAGTATGCGGACTGCCGACAGGCTATCCGCCGAGGAGGTCATTAGGGATATGCAGGGCACTGATGCTTTGTTATATTTCGTTGAGGGGGGACTACGCCACCTACCGCCGCATATATCTGATGTCCCCTTTGACGGGAGTGCGGGCTCCGCCACTGAGGTCCGCTGGCGCAGCATCTCTTCGAGTCGCGCCCGTGCTGCAGACATCCCTTCTTCCAGTAGGGCTTGTGCTTCTAGGGGGAGAGGCAGTTCTATTCCTCCGATCCGATCCCTCCGTCTCTTCATCCTCATGCTGGGTGGCCAGACATGCCGACCGAGCTGACGAGTTGGCGGTTCGGGACTCCTACCAGGTCCCGCTAGAGCCTCCTCTTCCTGACCACAGATATGTCAGAGACCCTGACTCACCCCCGGTATGTTTTTCAGCTTTGATTCATCAGTCAGATATTGGACGTTCATGCCTTTACTGATAGTTTTGCATTTGCATTTGCATTGCAGCCTCCAGTTGAGTACACGGATGAGCTGCTCGGGATGCTAGCCACACATTCGAGGGCATGATCCTACGGAGGGAGGGACATCTAGCCCTCATGGGCGTGCAGGTACTGTCTATCTTCCCGTTTTTTAGCATAGTTCTGATAACATACTGTTTTTGAACATTCTGCTGGCACTGGCAGACTGTGTAGAACACATCTGGCACACACCTACTCACATATTGTGCAACTTGCACCTGCTTTTCATTTTTGAACTGATGTATTGCACTTCATTTTCAGATGCCTCCCGTATATGCACAGCCACGGGGCGGGCCATCAGGACAATCTCAGAGAGGTCGAGGTACTAGACCTGCCCGAGGTGCAGGGACTCGAGAGCTGGGCCATCCAGGCCTTACCGAGGAGCTCGAGGAGCAGGGTCGTCTCGCAGACGCAGCGGGCACCCGTTGTCGAGGATGAGGAAGATGAGGTTGCCAGACGAGTGTCAGAGACATCTCCTGGGGAGGGAGGCTCCGGTCTTGGTTCTGGAGTGGAGGCGAGGCCGAGGGGGATCCGGAGGACGACAGCTCTGATTCGGATGGTGATGATGGTGCAGAGGTCATCCCACAGAAGAGGATGAGAGGGCCTCCTCCTTCCCGTTCCCGAGGATACTGATGCTATTTCCCTGCTTTATTTTACTTTTTAGCTAGTAGTTTTGTAGCACTTTGCACATTATTAGGCAGTTTTATATTCTGTAAAACTTGTACCTTTATGTTGTAAAACATGATGGAATGAAACAGCTTTTGAAAAGATGTTGTATTTGAAATTCTTAGCATCGCATCGCATCGCATCATTTTGCACGAAATGGAATTGAATGGAAATGTGCTATGTATTTACCAGGTCAGGTAATGAACCGACGCAACAAATCAAAACAAACCGACTTACTAAGACGTAACAGAATCTTAGCAAGTTTACAACTCGATAAGCAAAATACAACAATGTTAACGACTCGATAAACAGGACTTAACAAAAATTGTGTAAACAAAGAGTAACAACTCAAAATACAAACAAAAGCGACAGCTCGACAAAACTTACAACTCGATAAACAGAACAACAACTCGATAAGCAAAAACACAACAAAGTGTACTTCGGACGGACGATCTGGATGATGGAACGCATCCGAAACTGAGAGAAATGGAGGCCTTCGACATTCCCTGACGCATGAAAGTGCCTGAAACCTCATTCCGGAGGGCAAAACAGGACCAACACACGGCCGAAAACATTTTGCATTTGGGAACTAGGGGGTGGCCGGCCTACTAGGATAGGTGGCCGGCCGGCCACTTCCCCCTCGACCTCCAGAAAGTTGACACGTGTCCCTTGAATAGTGTTTTGCCCCTCTATAAAAGCTCCACTCTTGGAACTTGTTCATTTCATCCTCATTTCTTACAAAAATGGAGGCATTCCTTGCAGAAAATCTCACATCTTGGATTTCTTCTCTAGATGGCTCGGAAAAGTTGAACTTCCGGGGTTTTGGCTTGAATGCACTATTCACGCTGCGTCGGACTCCGCTACATCTTCCTTTCCTCCATGCCGCGGCAAGGTTTTGGAACCCGGTGACGCATGTCTTCAGCTTCGGCGGGCAAGAGGTATGTCCTACTTTTGAAGATTTTCAAGCCTTGATGGAATCCGAGCGAGGCGAGGAAATCTTGCCCCAGCTCAATTTTAGTTATGCCCAAACCTTAGGGCGGATGTGCGGACTCAACGCGCATGACGCTCGAGCTTTGATTGGTAACGGAATGTTGGATATCCCGAGCCTGATTTACCGATTCTCCGATGCTGGTGACCGCGGCGACCATCATTGGCAAGGCTTCCGGCAGCACGCCCTCTGCTTTGTGCTATCTCATATCATTTCCTCTTTGTTTCGGACTCCGGAGGGCTAACATCCGCTTGATTGAAGTAGCCCAAGGCTTGAGGGAAGGAAGGAGTTGCATTGCCATGACTTTGGCCGAAACACTGATGGGTCTGGATGCCTTCTACCGTAGGGAGACAACCAGGTTTGCAGGGAGTCCACTACTGCTTGCAGCGGTAATGTTTCCCACCCAAGTCTCTCATGTATTTGCTCACATCACTACTCGGCCCTCAGGCTCAATTTTCTCACAAAACCCTTATCTCACTTTTCTCTCATCG
>JAPPVO010007334.1:0-13918 GCA_030407325.1 Camellia japonica
CTGTTCTGTCTGTGTTTGTTTTGTCTTTTCTTTTTTCTTTTAAGTCTGTTTCAGTTGGGCCAGAAGATCTGAATAAAACGGTAGTAGTTTTCACCTACTTCGCTGTGCCTTTAAATCATTGCATTGACCAAAGTTTTTCAAAACTTTTTCCAAAACTCTGATAAAAACAAAGAGGAAGAATTTCCTCGGGATTTGCAAATTTTGATCAACTGAGAGAAAGAGAGGTGTACTAAGCCTTTGATGAATAAAATCATTTTTGTTAATGTGGGTACTGAGAATGATCCTAGCTTGGTCCAAATTGGTTCTATCTTGTCTTCGTAAGAGTACGAGTGATTAGTCACTTTGTGAAAAGATTTCAAAAAACTGTTTTTGCGTGGTCCTACGAAAACATGCTTGGAATTGATTATACAGCATAGGATCCCTCTTAACTCAAGGTCCGACCTCCTTAGCTCCTTAGCTTTCAAACCATGATTTGAAGTATTCATGATCAATCAAAGTGTAAGGCTTGCATAGCCAAATTGGAAACAACCCTTGAACTAGGGGCAATGATGTGATTCAAATGGAGACAGCCTTCAACTAGGGCAATAAGGTCGAATATGATTCAAATGGAAACAGCCTTGAACTAGGGGCAATGATATGATTCAAATGGAGGCAGCCCTTCCACTAGGGGCAATAAGGTCGAATGTGATTCAGATTTGAAACAGCCCTTGAACTAGGGGCAAAAGTGTGAGGCTTGCATAGCTGAAATGGAGGTAGCCCTTGAACTAGGGGCAATAAAGTATCACCCTTGAGAGGCTCGCTGGGCCGAAAACCCGGAAGGGTGACCCAGGCAAAAGTTAGAGCACAAAAAAATAAAAAATAAAAAGAAAAATGACAATGAAAAGCTCGCGAGGTTGAAAACCCGAAAGGGCGGCTTTGGCAAAAGTTAGAGCGTAAAAGGAGAGTGTCAATACCCGAGTGAACCTTAGCCAGAACTATGTAGGACCTGTGATTCAGATTGGAAACAACCCTTGAACTAGGGGCAAGAAGGTCGGATGTGATTTAAGATTTGAAGCAGTCCTTGAACTAGGGGCAAAAGGTTGGATGTGATCAAAGAGTTAAAACTGAATCGTTTCCCAATGAAGACGCCCAGAAAGGCAAAACCCAAATTTGAGAGAATGAATTTTATTATTGAAGGACAGTCGAGTTCCTATCCACTACACTAGGGGCAAATTCAGACCCAATTAGCCTAGTCCCTACATCATCATATCTCCTGGTCAAGTGTAGCAATCGTTCATAGATGGCCTAGAGATTTACCAATCAACATGGACAAGCTAAACTGAAACCCTTGAGAGGCTCGCTGGGTGGAAAACCCGGACGGGCGACCCAGGCAAAAGTTAGAGCAGAAAAAAAACAAAAAATAAAAAAAAAATTATAAAAAATAAAAATAAAAATAAAATGAAATGATGATGAAACAAAAAGAGAGTATCAATACCCGAGTGACCCTTTATCGGAACTACGATGGCCCGATTCCTATCTTTGGGATACGTAGGTAGCTTCATCTTGAAGTTCGGCCCAATAATTTTTCAACTCATTCATTTTGTCAGTGTTTGATTGGTGTATCTTTAGTCGACCTGATTGTCCTATTCGTATTTGATTGGTGTATCTTCGATCTACTCAGTTCAGTTGGTTCGATTCAACTTGGTTCAGTTCGATTCAGATCGGCTCGGTTCGGTTATCATCGTTGCTACAACAGAACCAATTCGGGGTTATCTGGCTTAGGGCTATGCACCTCAATGGTTGATTCCATGTTAGTTGAGTAGTGGCCATTTGAAAAAATAGGTTTTGATTAATTTGAATGAAGCTGACTAATTTTTCTCGAAAATTGTTTCATTTTTGCAAAACTTGGACCATTCTTTGGATTTAAAAAGGGAAAATTTTCAATACTCACAGCTCAGCTTACATGATTTCAAAACAGAAAATGGAATAAGTATGCTAATCTAACTCTCATGTTGATTAAAACATTTTTACAAAAAAAAAAATCAAGAAAAAGATTCAAGGTAATGAACTAGGGGCATAGTTGAGTTAGTGATTCTGTCTTCTCCACCACTCGAGTCAACTCTTCAGTATATATAAGTGTGTATTCATACCAGTCAAGGTATTCATACCAGTCAGTGTATATAAGTGTGTATTCATACCAGTCAGTATATTTATTCCAGTCGGTGTATTTATACTAGTCAGTGTATATAAGTGTGTTTGGATCGTTTTGTTTCGTTCTTCTTTCGTTAAGTCATTTTTTATTCAGGTCAGTATAGAATCAATGTTCAATTCAGAATTCAAAATTTAATCACTCTCAAATTCAATCAAACAAAAATGTTTTCAACTTCAAAGTGATATGCCAGTCACGCCATTGTTGAGCAAAAAAAAAAAAAAGAAACTGATTTTATTGAAGTCAGGAGAGGACATCCCCGATTACAGAGACTCAAAAAAACAAAAAAACAAAAAAAAACAAAAAAATCATTCAATTATACCATTGTATTCCTCTTTGGTTAAAGCCTTCCCTCTCTTCGTATAAAATACGTTGAGATACGTCTGTTGGTCATACCATTGTATTTCTCCCTGGTAAAACCTTCCCTTTCTTCGTATAAAATATGTTGAGATACGCTTGTTGGTTACGCCATTCAATCGTGCTATCTTGCGCATCGCACTGTCATGTGCATCAAATTTAATAGCCCTACGGTCTAGGAGACCTTAAATCTGACGGTGTCTAGGAGACCTTAAATCCTACGCGGTCTAGGAGACCTTAAATCCTCTGGAGGTGCAATTCCTTCGGTGTTTGTCGTGCCCGAACGACTTCAGGTGGTCTGGTATAGCCACCTGCCTGTGATTGTAATGAGTTCCTAGGAGACCAACTGCGACGGTGAAAACTAGAGTTCGAATGGCAAAGCCTAGAACGCAAAAGGTTCGGGATTTCCGAGACTAAAGTCTGGTTTAAATACCCAGAGGTGCATCCAGGGGTGCATTCTCGGCTTGAAATCTGTATGGTAGCCCCATAGGTTGAGATAGCTTATATGCGTCTCAATTCTGGATACTGAACCAACCTAGTCTGTCACCCCGTTGGAGAATAGGGAAAGTTGTGAATATGATCAGGAAGAAAAGGGGCATCCCCCTTGTCAGCAAGAAATCATTTTACCATACCTTCTACCATACCTTCTTCCATTCGCGTAAGACGCGTTTGGGCTTCGAATTTACCTTCGCTCCTTTCATGTGAATGATGCTAGATTTGATGTTTACCTAGTTAAAACCTTCCCCCTTTCCTCTCACGTAAGACGCGTTTGGATTGCAAATCGGTTAAAAACAGCAGGTGCACCTGTCTGTTTACACCACGCCACCTCCTCTCGCGTACCGCGCGTTTGGATCTCAAATACTCCTCTCGCGTACCGCGCGTTTGGATCTCAAATACTCCTCTCGCGTACCGCGCGTTTGGATTTCAAATACTCCTCTCGCGTACCGCGCGTTTGGATTTCAAATACTACTTCGCGTACCGCGCGTTTGGATCTCAAATACTCCTCTCGCGTACCGCGCGTTTGGATCTCAAATACTCCTCTCGCGTACCGCGCGTTTGGATTTCAAATACTCCTCTCGCGTATCGCGCGTTTGGATCTCAAATACTCCTCTCGCGTAACGCGCGTTTGGATTTCAAATACTCTTCTCGCATACCGCGCGTTTGGATTTCAAATACTCCTCTCGCGTACCGCGCGTTTGGATTTCAAATACTCTCTCGCATACCGCGCGTATGGATTTCAAATACTCCTCTCGCGTACGCGCGTTTGGATCTCAAATACTCCTTTCGCGTACCGCGCATTTGGAGTTCAAATACTCTCTCGCGTACCGCGCGTTTGATTTCAAATACTCCTCTCGCGTACGCGCGTTTGGATTTCAAATACTCCTCTCGCGTACCGCGCGCTTGGATTTCAAATACTCCTCTCGCGTACCGCGGGTTTGGATCTCAAATACTCCTCCCGCGTACCTAACAGACGCGTTTGGATCTCAAATACTCCCCTCGCATATCACAGACGCGTTTGGATCTCAAATACTCCTCTCGCGTATAACAGACGCGTTTGGATCTCAAATACTCCTCTCACGTATGACAGACGCGTTTGGATTTCAAATACTCCCCTCGCGTATAACAGACGCGTTTGGATCTCAAATACTCCTCTCGCGTATGACAGACGCGTTTGGATCTCAAATACTCCTCTCGCGTATGACAGACGCGCTTGGATCTCAAATACTCCTCTCGCGTATGACAGACGCGTTTGGATCTCAAATACTCTCTCGCGTATGACAGACGCGTTTGGATCTCAAATACTCCTCTCGCGTATGACAGACGCGTTTGGATCACAAATACTCCCCTCGCGTATGACAGACGCGTTTGATCTCAAATACTCCTCTCGCGTATGACAGACGCGTTTGGATCTCAAATACTCCTCTCGCGTATGACAGACGCGTTTGGATCTCAAATACTCCTCTCGCGTATGACAGACGCGTTTGGAACTCAAATACTCCTCTCGCGTATGACAGACGCGTTTGGATCTCAAATACTCCCCTCGCGTATGACAGACGCGTTTGGATCTCAAATACTCCTCTCGCGTATGACAGACGCGTTTGGATCTCAAATACTCCTCTCGCGTATGACAGACGCGTTTGGATCTCAAATACTCCTCTCGCGTATGACAGACGCGTTTGGATCTCAAATACTCCTCTCGCGTATGACAGACGCGTTTGGATCACAAATACTCCCCTCGCGTATGACAGACGCGTTTGGATCTCAAATACTCCTCTCGCGTATGACAGACGCGTTTGGATCTCAAATACTCCTCTCGCGTATGACAGACGCGTTTGGATCTCAAATACTCCTCTCGCGTATGACAGACGCGTTTGGAACTCAAATACTCCTCTCGCGTATGACAGACGCGTTTGGATCTCAAATACTCCTCTCGCGTATGACAGACGCGTTTGGATCACAATACTCCCCTCGCGTATGACAGACGCGTTTGGATCTCAAATACTCCTCCCGCGTACCTAACAGACGCGTTTGGATCTCAAATACTCCCCTCGCGTATGACAGACTCGTTTGGATCTCAAATACTCCTCTCGCGTATGACAGACGCGTTTGGATCTCAAATACTCCCCTCGCGTATGACAGACGCGTTTGGATCTCAAATACCTCTCGCGTATGACAGACGCGTTTGGATCTCAAATACTCCTCTCGCGTATGACAGACGCGTTTGGATCTCAAATACTCCTCTCGCGTATGACAGACGCGTTTGGAACTCAAATACTCCTCTCGCGTATGACAGACGCGTTTGGATCTCAAATACTCCTCTCGCGTATGACAGACGCGTTTGGATCACAAATACTCCCCTCGCGTATGACAGACGCGTTTGGATCTCAAATACTCCTCTCGCGTATGACAGACGCGTTTGGATCTCAAATACTCCTCTCGCGTATGACAGACGCGTTTGGAACTCAAATACTCCTCTCGCGTATGACAGACGCGTTTGGATCTCAAATACTGCCCTCGCGTATGACAGACGCGTTTGGATCTCAAATACTCCTCTCGCGTATGACAGACGCGTTTGGATCTCAAATACTCCTCTCGCGTATGACAGACGCGTTTGGATCTCAAATACTCCTCTCGCGTATGACAGACGCGTTTGGAACTCAAATACTCCTCTCGCGTATGACAGACGCGTTTGGATCTCAAATACTCCGCTCGCGTATGACAGACGCGTTTGGATCACAAATACTCCCCTCGCGTATGACAGACGCGTTTGGATCTCAAATACTCCTCTCGCGTATGACAGACGCGTTTGGATCTCAAATACTCCTCTCGCGTATGACAGACGCGTTTGGATCTCAAATACTCCTCTCGCGTATGACAGACGCGTTTGGAACTCAAATACTCCTCTCGCGTATGACAGACGCGTTTGGATCTCAAATACTCCTCTCGCGTATGACAGACGCGTTTGGATCTCAAATACTCCTCTCGCGTATGACAGACGCGTTTGGATCTCAAATACTCCGCTCGCGTATGACAGACGCGTTTGGATCTCAAATACTCCGCTCGCGTATGACAGACGCGTTTGGATCTCAAATACTCCCCTCGCGTATGACAGACGCGTTTGGATCTCAAATACTCCCCTGGCGTATGACAGACGCGTTTGGATCTCAAATACTCCCCTCGCGTATGACAGACGCGTTTGGATCTCAAATACTCCTCTCGCGTATGACAGACGCGTTTGGATCTCAAATACTCCTCTCGCGTATGACAGACGCGTTTGGATCTCAAATACTCCTCTTGCGTGAGACGTCACGCGTTTGGATCTCAAATACTCCTCTCGCGTGAGACGCGTTTCGATCTCAAGTTCACATACTCCTCTCGCGTCAGACGCGTTTGGATCTCAAGTTCACATACTCCTCTCGCATACGACGCGTTTGGATCTCAAGTTCACTTTCCTCCTCTCGCGGACGAAGCGTTTGGATCTCACATTCACTACATCCAACATTTATGCTTTCATGCAGTGTCACATCATTGTCTTGATTGCGTTTCATTGCATGATCATAAGTTATGTTTTGCATTTCATTGCATGATCATAAGTCATGTTTTGCATTTCATTGCATGATCATAAGTTATGTTTTACATATCATTCTGCATCTTGTCCCTGAACTACGCTGGTTTGATTCCTTGCAAACGGATACGTAGGCAACCTTCTGGTTCAACCACATGCATTGCATCTTGTTTGATTGCCCAAGTCTTACGGCCTTGTCAAAAGGGTCGTCTTCGGGCTTTGACATTCACTCACGTCATGAAATGACTTCGAGCTCTGTCAAAGAGGGGCAACTGTAGACAACCCATTTTGACCGGCCCTGAGACTTGGGCGCTTTCTTTGATTACCCGATGATGACAATTAGAATGTGTTTCTCGCAGAATTCTCAGTAAAAGAAATGGAATTTGAACTTTAATCCTAACCCTCACCATTATGGCCAAATTATTTAAAAAAAATTAAATATTTCATTAATTTAGTATTTTTGTAATTTTTCATAATTTATGTGTTTGTTCATATTTTTGGTGTATTTTATATAAAAGAAAATAATCAAATAAATTATCTTATGTGTTTAAAAATTATTATATTATATGTTTGGTATTTTATATAAAATTATATTAGTATATTATATATTAGTATTTTGGTATAAATTATATATTTTAGATATTTTATATATTTATTTATATACATATATATATTATATTATATATATTATAAAATAAAAATAATAAAAAAATAAAAGTGTCGGCGGTGCCGAAGCAACTGAGGCGCACTGATATATATATATATATATATTATTATATATATTATTATATCTTATATTCTTATATTATTATATTATATTATTATATTATTATATTATTATTATATTATATGATTTTGCCTATATAAGGGCAATGGGCTTCAAGGAATTGAGGGAGGAGAATTCTGGGGAAGTTTTGAGAGGAATTCTGAGGGAGAATTCTGGGGAAGGAAAGAAATTCTGGGGGGAGGTTCAAGAGGGATAGAAGGATTATGAGGGAGAAAGAAATAAAATATTTTTTTTAATATTTTTATTTCTATTTCATCACTACATCATTCAAAAAATAACCACTAAAGTTATAATTTCAAATTTTGGATTGAGAATTGAGAACACATTCCACAGACTTGAGAGTAATCAAAAAGAAAGTTTGTGACTCAGAAAATTCATTATTTCTCCAAAAGGTGAGTTTTCACAAATTTTCATTTAATTTAAAATGTGATATAATTTGTTTAAATACTTTATTTACCTCGTTTTATAACTTTTTTTTATCGCTTTAATGGGATGGCTGCACCACTACACCACCTACATATCTGCTGTAATTTAAATATTGTATATAAATTGTTGTAATTTATTACTTTAAATAATTTATTCCGGCGGTGAATAGTAACCCCGACAATGAATAGTACCTCCGGCGGTGAATAGTAACCCCGGGATGAATAGTACTTCCGGCGGTGAATAGTAACCCCGGCTATTTAATTTTGCTCGCTTTATTATATACTATTTAGGGGGCTGTTTAATTTATTTCAACGATTTATGTTGTAAATATCAAGTTTGTTAGTACTAACCAATTAATCAATACACTGATTTTCCTTTATTGCATTTCAGACTTAGTGGATGTAAATATCACTTTTGCACAAACAGGAGAAAAGATAAAGAAATAGAAAGGTAATAAAAAAAGGCTAATAAAATTGGTTAAAATTGGATTACAACCGACATAAAGAACCAATATGATTAATTGAATTCGGTCGGACGTTATACCGAATTTATTGTGTCAAGGCTTGCCTTACATCAATTATTGTAATAAATTAGACAGCCCCTTTCATTTATTATTCATTTGGTTTAGTAATAATTATTTATTCGGACACTTGGACATTCGAACCCTCCTACGTGAGGGCGCAGTAATTCATTCGGACCCTCCTTCGTGAGGACAAATATGTAATAAATTGTATGTTTTCCAACCCCCATTCTTTCTCCCTTTTATTTCACTGCTTATGATGGTTAGATTAAGGACATCATGTTTTAATTAGCATTTTCCATGATTTGCATCCATTCGTTTACATGCATAAAAGTTCGGCTCATCATATTATTCAAATGTCAAATTCAAACTCTTTACGTGAATACATGCTCTATCATATGCCTTGAATTGACTCGCATGCCATGCTAGTAGCCGAGCTTATTACTTGCACGTTGTATGTGTTGCATTAGCCATATCGCATTAAATAGGATCATGCATTTTTTTTCTAATTGTTTACTTTCTTTTGACTCGCCTTCGCTTCGGACATAAGGTAAGTTTTATGCTTTAGCATATTGCATAAGTGTGATCGCTGTCATATCAAACATACTACCATGAGGCTAAATGCTTACTTGATATACCTGTTTGAATGCCTATGGATGAAGGCTAATCACCTGAATTGGGATACTTTGATTCATGTATATATGAGATCACCATTTTCAGTGATACATATTCAAAACATTTCTTTCAAAACAAACATGGAATCAAACGTTCCAACTTTCGTGAAATTAGTCTATACTTGTATGTTACATATAGAACAAGAGCATATATTGTACATAAAAACCACATCATGATTAGTAGAGGCCGATCTTTGATCGGGTGAGTGGGGTGTTCAATTATTGACCTTCCCCTCTCATACCTAAGTTCCCGAACCAAGACACTTTGGTAACGACAGACTAATGGCCTTTGGCACGAGTCACGGGTTTCCTAAATTTCCCATAAATATTTAGGTGGCGACTCTGAAATCTGGCAAAGCATTCCATTTTTGGCATTTGATTCAAACATCGATTTTCCAAAAACAATTGCCGGATTTGGACTCTTTTTGTGTTTCCACTGTTTCACATTGCACTTGTGAAATCAGATTCAGAACCAACACACAAGTGGAGTCCGAACTGTAAGGGCTATTTCATTCTTCCGAAAGGGGCGCGAAAAGCCGAGCTACAACCTCTAAACCGGATTTTGTTTGGGAGGAGATAGGGGATGGACTCCATTAGCATCACTTTTATGTGTGCTTATTGATATTGAAGTGTTTTTACATGTTATTGATACAGCACTAAAATGTGTATCAATTTGGAAGTATGAAGTGTTTTTGATATGATGTGTTGGCATTATTGGAATTATTATGAATATGATAAATAATTCACTGTTGTAAGTTTGGCCAGGTTCTGAGCCATGTTGAATAATTAATGGAAAGTGGAACTGATAATTTGTGTTATCCATCTATTGAATGCTAATGCTTTATTCAATACTTGTATATGGTTTAGTATTTTTCTACTGGGCTGTGGCTCACCCTATATGGGAACATCATTTTCAGGGTCAGGTGATAAGCTACCTCCAAGGACTTAGCTTGGAGGATTTGGCTTTTGGATTTTGAAGACTATCTTTAGTTAGTTGTTTTATTTGTTAGTACATGTAAACATTCAAGCCTAGGGCTTTACTTGTATTTGAGTTAGAACTCATATTTTTGTGTCCAAGTGTTGGCTTGGAAAGATGTAAGCCCGTAGGGCATTTAATTTGATGTTACATGTAATGCTTTTATTTAGTAATACTCTGATGAATGAATTAATGAATTGTTCTCTTTAAATATTGCATGTCAATGATATATATATATAATGGGATTATTTTGAGGGTGTTACATGAACTATAAAGAAATTTAGAGAGATATATATAATTTTAAAGGGATAAAGTGAATAACATTTTTAAAACCATCGGTGTGTTTGGTTTGAGTTTTTGGATTAAGTTTTTTGAAAACTGAATTTTTTAGTTTTTGTGTTTTTTTTAGTGAATATTTTTAAAATTTTAAACATTTTTTTTACTTTTTAAAAAGTAAAAAATTTGTGAAAAATATTTTAAAAAATTAATAAATACATAAAAATAAAAAAATATACTGAATTTTCATATATATTTTTTTGTATTTTTGGTATTTAGTGAATTTTTAAAAGGTTTTTTCACAATTTTTTTTTTTACTTTTTAGGTATATTTATGTTAGGTATGTCTAAAAATTAAAAAAATTTCTTAAAATATTAAAAAAATTCAATAAGAACAAAAAAAACACGAAAAATAAGAAAATAGAATTTTCTGAAAAGTGTTTTTGGAAAACTGTAACCAGCAAAGTGGAGTTATATAGTTTGAAAAGTTAGGGGGCATCTGCCTCTCTGGGCTTACTTTAACTTCACCCATGAGTCTAGCATTTCTCGAAAGAAAGTGTCCAAAATATTAAATCAATAATGTATAATTTAAAAAAATTTATAGACCTTTTATATTTTGGGTAAACTACCAATAGGTCCTACTTGGGAGACTTATTACCCAATAGGTCCTACTTTGAGACTTATTACCCATAAAGTCCTATTTGATATAATTTATTAAGTGATAAAGATAAATTTATCAGTCTTTTTTTTTATGAATAATTTTATAGTGATAAATTTATCAGTCTCTTTTTTTATGAATAATTTTTTAGTGATAAATTTATCACTCTCTTATTTTTATAGTGTTAAATTTATTAGTTAGGACCTGTAGGTAAATAAGTCTAGTGAATAGGACTAATTGGTAAGTACCCCTTATATTTTGAATAACTCTTGACATTTGATAAAAACAAAAAAAATTTGAATAATTTTTTACTCTTTTTATTTCCTTGAATTTATAGATTCACTTGAAAAGAAATTATGCAATATGGGTCGGTAGGTCCTTAATCTAATTTTTGATACAGTAATTATAGCGACCCCGGTCTTTTTCCCTTTAGATTGTTGAGTCCGGACTTAAGTTCCGTGGATCCAGGCATTGTGTATTGTTGTTGTTGTCCTTAATTCTTTATTTTTGAGTTATAGGATGTCTTTGGGCAGGTTTGTTTCAGGTTGGTTGGGTTTAGACACCAAGGGTTGCTGTCCAGAATTTTGGACCTTCGCTCGAGCGAGGAGTTGGTCGCTCGATCGAGCGAGCAGTTGTTTTTGTTCTTCGCTCGAGCCAGGGTTTGGTCGCTCGAGCGAGAGTCTGCGTCTGAGCTTAGGACCTGAGAGATGTGTTTCTTGGCTCGAGCGAGCTTTTCTTCGCTCGAGCGAGCGAGTTGTATGTTTTCGAGTTCTTCGCTCGAGCGAGCATTTCGTAGCTCGAGCGAGCTTCTGGGTTGCAGACCTGAAGCATCGAGTTTTTGGCTCGAGCGAGCTTTTCTTCGCTCGAGCGTGGTTTCTTGTGTCTGGTCGCTCGAGCGACCATGTCTTCGCTCGAGCGAGCCTGTTCAGTTTAAATAGGCAGCAGCGGGTTTTTAATCAGTTTTTCTATCTCTTTTTGTTTCCAAACCCTAGGTCCGACTCTTCTCTCTCCCTACACACCTTCTACCCTAGATTTCATCTAGTTTTAGGGTGTCTCTACCCTAGATCCTTTATTAAAAAGTTAGAGTGGGTCGAGGGCTTCAGTTTAATCTGAACAATTTGGGTTTTGGAGCACTTTGGAGTTTGGGTCATCATCTTCGTCTTCTCTTTTGGGTTATTTCTTCGAGGTAGGGATTTCCTACTCCAATGTATATGTTTTGTTCTAAGGTTTTTAATATGTTGGGGGTATTTTGGTTTTTGGGAAAACCCTAGTTGTTGTATTAATTGAATTGTAAGTGTAATTTAAGGAAACTTGGGAATAATGGTTGAATTCACGAAATATGAGGAATTATTGATTAAATAGGGTAGTTGGTTAATTTAAATCATATGCCTATTGAATTGTTGATTTAGTTATTTTCTGCTTAGAGATAACTGTTTTGGGCTATCGGTGGAGGATAGTCATGATTGTTGTAGACATTGCATGTGGATTAGGGATAACTGAAACTAATCACATTGGTTAAGTCATTAATGTTGACTGTTGAATTAATACAGACATTATGTGTATTGATTGTGAGATGTATATGTTATGTGTTTACATACATGTATTAGTTGAGCATTGCATATGCATATTGTATGGGAGGAGATAGGGGATGTACTCCACGGTTAGGAGAAGATAGGGGATGGACCTCTTAACCGGATTTTGTTTGGAGGAGATAGGGGATGGACTCCATTAGCATCACTATTATGTGTGCTTATTGATATTGAAGTGTTTTTGCATGTTATTGATACAACACTAAAATGTGTATCATATTGGAAGTATGGAAGTGTTGATATGAGCCTGTGTCTCGTATGTTTAGGTGATATTGGAAGTAATGTGAAACTAATATATAGTTCACTGTTGTAGTTTGGCCAGGTTCTGAGCCTTGTGTTGTAATAATGGAAGGTTGAATAAATAATGAAAAGTGAATGTGATGTTTAATGATAACCATCTATTGAATGCTAGGGCTTTATTCAATGCTTATATTTGGTTTAGTATTTTTCTACTGGGCTGTGGCTCACCCTTTATGGGAACATCATTTTCAGGTTCAGGTGATAAGCTACCTCTCAAGGACTTAGCTTGGAAGGAATTTGGATTTTGAAGCTTTGTCTGTAATTTCTTGTTTTTATTTGAATTACATGTAAAACACTCAAGCCAAGGGCTAAATTTGTAATGAGTTAGTACTCATTTGTGTCCAAGTGTTGGCTTGGAAAGATGTAAGCCCTTAGGGCATTTACTTTCATTGTTACATGTAATGTTTTATTTAAGGATACTCTGATGAATGAGATAATGCAATGTTTTCTTTTAATAATGCAAGTCATTGTTATATGTATATTGGGTTAAGTTTGAGGGCGTTACAGTAATATTACAAATTCAGACTTAATTACTCACAAATTATTTAAAATTATTATTTTGGGATTCAAATTTATTATACATGTGAATACTACACTATACAAATTTATTGGGTCTAGGTTGTCTCCAATTAGTGGGCCCGTTTTTGGCTTCACTTTGATAATCTGAATTGTTCACATTTTAAGGTTTGTCGAACACGTGGTTGTCATAATCCGATCGACTTGATTTTTTTACATGGATGATGTGCTCGATGAATTCAAAAATATAAACGGTTTAAATAATCTTAGTGAAGCCCAAAAGTAAGCCCCTAGTTAGACTAGATAATCCGATCTTGATCTACAACTATAGACAAACTGAACTCAATTCATTTTTGAATAATTTTTTTTTAAACATGTGGCAAAATAAAAGATATTTATATTCAAGAAGGCGATACTTTTTTCCTCCAAGACAACCACCAACGACTTGGATGGTGTAATGCTATAATTCTCATGACTTTAATGTTATCTTAGATAAGTGGTTAATTGATACATCCAAAAACATCAATGAGAATAATTGGGTTCATAGAATTATTTTCGTTGATGTTTATGGATTTATTAGTTAACT
>JAPPVO010007335.1:0-24885 GCA_030407325.1 Camellia japonica
TTGATAATGTAATTATACATGACTGAAAGAATAATTTTTGTAATTTTAGAAAATTCATTTGTTTTAATTTTACCAATTGAATTATTATTATATATATATATATATATATGTGTTATATAAACTTAGGACAAAATATTAATAGCAACAAAAACTAAAATAATACAAAAATTGTGTAATTCATGCCATGTTTGGGATGTTATCTTTTTGATTAAAAAGTCAAGAAACTAAAGAATGCAAAAATGTGTTTGGCATAAAAAAAAAAAAAAAAAAAAAAAAAAAAAAAAAAAAAGTTTCAAAAATCTTTGTATTAGTTTGAAAACACCAAACAATTCTTATGAGTGAATGCATAGGTGTTTACACATTTGGAAGGATAAAACGGAAAATTTAAGTAATGAAAAAAAATATTTGCATTTTTCCATTCAATAAAAAAACTCATTCCGAAATACATTAACTTTTTTCTATCTCTTAAAAAATCCAAAAAGCCACTTAAAAAGAGAATTTCAAACACTCTTTTTTGTTTAAAAAAAAAAAAAAGAAGTTAAAACTTACTTGATATTATTTTTTTCAAAATTATTTTGAATTAATTTAAAAATAAATTTGTTAATCATTATTTAATCTCATATATTGCATGTGTGATATACTAGTGTATATGTATATATATATACATATATATTTTGATCAACAAATTTTTTTTATTAAAGTAACAACATATAAAAATATGGATTACATCAATAAAGGAAAGAAAAAGAGCAAAAAGCATCATAGTGCTACCATTCATCCCAACAAGGTTGGCACCAAGAGCAATACCCTATCTTCTACTAGCTCAATGCAAGGGTTGGTGAGAAACCAATACCACAAAAAGAAACAGAAAAGAACACAAACAACTACAGTGGGTAAAAACAAAACATCACCATAGAACACTCACACCCCCAGCATTTTTTGATTAACAACGAAGAACACTTTATTGATGACAGAGAACCTTACACATAAGGAAGAAAACATCAACAAAAAAGGGAAGGGATGATGCAAAAGCCATCATAGCGAGATAACCCAATCCCAACTAGGTTGGCACTAAGCAGCTTGCACAATTACATGGCAGCACTGTCACACCCCAACTCCAGGCATGGCCGGCCGTGGCCCACAGAGACTTAGCCCAAGGCACACGTAAGCCTAAACACAAATCCATAATCACATTAAACAACTATACAATAGTCTAGTAATAAATAACCAAACTCAATCCAGTGACATGTCACAAGTATAAACGGCAAAACCAACCGTAATCAATACCATCCAAACTTATGGGATATAAACAACCCACATATCAAAATAATCCTTAATGAACCTCAATAAAAATAAAAATAAATATGCACAACTTGACATAACAATCTAAAACAAAATAAATGAGTATTCTAGAGGTCCATGCAATTGAGTCCCCGCTACGCCATGAGTCCACTCTAAGTCCTTCTAACACCTGGAAGTGATGAACAACTAAGTCAGCTGATAGCTCAGTGAGTAGCAACATAGATAGTAAATACAGTTTTGAAAACAGGGTGCAATTCCAAAATAAGATATATATCACAGAAACTAGATTGGCATACAATTTGGAAAAAACAATCTGTTTCAAAAAGAAGGTTCAACAGTTCAACAGTTAAAATACTCATGTCTCTCAAGAACATGATAAATGACATTTTTCACTTAAAATAGATTACAACATGAACGCCAATAATTTTCTGGGTACCAAGAAATAACAAGTAACATGCCACACAATTCTTAAGGCTATAAGCCACATTGGATCCAATATCGAACTAAGAGTTATCCTCGGGGTGGCAACCCAGGCCTTTCTCTAAGACGATCCGATTGAAGGTCACCTAGCCTAGCGTAGGTCTTTTTCTTACAATCGTTAAGCACTAGAGTTATCACGGCCCAACCCAAATCTGTTTCCTAGTGGCCAGAGTCACCACACACAATGGAATAATTTCCCTGGACTAAAATACACAAATGGACTCGATAATCAATACAATTCAGTTTCGCAAAACGTGGTAGTTCATCATTACAAACATAAGACCATAACAAATAATTCACAGTATGACAAGTTTACACATGTTTCAGAAATAATTTAATTCCATTGATAGTATAATAATTTATCAAAACAGTTTAGTCATAAAACAACAATTTAATTTTCCAACAATTCAAGGTTGGGGAATATTTATAAAAACATATAGCATGCAACTACTCACCTGAAAACGGAATAATGCAATTCTCGAATAGAGTATAAAAGTCCAACTAGTGCCCTGAACCAAGTATGAAAACTACACGTCATTACTAATTCAAACATACTAAAAGGAATGATAAACTAAGTAATCCCAAAATAAAGCACACTAACATTACTCAACCCAACTCACCGTTACTCTTAAATATTACCTAAGCTCATGTTCTTCAAGGTCTAAAATTACTCAAGACATGGGTTCAGATCGAAACTTAATTAAAAGTAACTTTAAGATAAAACAGAGTTTTAAACAAGTTTTCTCAATCTATTCGCTAACTTTGAAAATTAAAAACCCACTCCACGCTGTTCGAAAAATTCCAAAACCCTCCAGATATCAACTAATATATCCTAAGTTGCAAACCCAATTGGTTTTACTTGGTTTTCTTGTCAAAATAATTATTCACAATTAATTATACCCAAACAGGTTGTCTTCTGCAGCACTCTAAAGAAATTAATGGTTCTCTTAGTATACATGAGCAATCAAACCAAGGCAAAAAATTTAAGAACTAGAATCATAACCGGTTCTAATGAAGTTGATTTGATAATTTTCGGATTTATACCCAAAGAGAACAATACTTCTGAAGTTACTGTTTTAAACTAGTTTTCTGAACAAATTTGAACGCACCAGTTAATATAGATTTTGACTCCCAAAAATTATGAGAAAATTCTCATATGCAATTCAATATGTAATTAATCTACTGTAAAAATTTCAGTTCAAAATTCATCCGTTTGATATGGTTTCTTGATTTTTAAAGTTTGTGATTCTATGCAGAATTTTTGAACTAAAAATTACACCCATTCTTTATACATGAATTTAACTCCTCAAATTTCTTACTCAAATTTCTCAACAGTGTATATATATAGACACAAAATACATACACCTACAACCTCTCCATCAATGAATTAAATAACAATAGAATACGGATAAAGAACAAAGAAAGAAGAGAAAAAAAACTTATGAGGCCACAAGGCACAACACACACAAAGCTCTCCTTCTTGGCTACAACAATAATCTTGATGATTGAATCACCCCCTCACTTTCCTTCATAACCTATGGCTACTACTAGTGTTGTGGAAAACAATTATAACAAGAGTTAGGGTTTTTGTTATCCTTATATACATAACCACCAATCCACTTAGTATTATCATCTAACCTTATTATTATTATTATTATTATTATTATTATTATTATTATTATTTATTTTAATAATAAATCTTGCCTCTAAATTAGAGATTTCCACCATAAATTTATTTTAGGTTTAAAAATTAATCAAAAGACCCTCCAAATATTTAATTTGCACTTTAGGATTCACCATCAAAATATTTGAGATTGTAAAATTATTATTATTTAATTATTTACTTTATTTTTATATTCGGGTTCTCACATGCACTAAACCAAGTGCCTGTTGATGAAAAACCAACAAATACCTACAACACACCACTAGAGCTTGCAATACAGCAACAGATACCAAACCAACAACCACTACAGACTAGACCCCATCAGATACAAAGACAACAACAACAGATAGCAACAAAAGATACCAAGATAGCAGAGAAACCTTATGCTAATAGCAGCCCAGGTCACTTTTAATCCACCAAAAATGCCAAACCAGCAATCACTACAGACCAGACCCCATCAGATACTGTTAGGTTTTATTATTGGCAATCCCGTTTGACAATGATTTCTTTAAGAAATTGATTTTCTTCCAAAACTAGGATTACTTTTGGATTTCTATAAGTAATTGGATTTCTTCCAAAACTAGGATTACTTTTGGTTTTTCTATAAATAGTTGGTTTTCTCCCAAAACTATTTAAATTCCTCCAGATCTTCTTTTTGGTTCTTAAGGTTTATATCTAGGGATATTTTGTTAGTTTTCTTTGATGTTTTATTGAGTATTCAACTCATGGTTTAAAGAGAGTACATCAAAGGTTTTGTTTGTTATATACAAGAGAGAGAGAGAGAGAGATAGAGAGTTGTTCTTCGGTGGATTCTGAAGAATTCGAGCCTGAAGCTTCGGTGAATTCTGGAGTGGCTCATCGTAAAGACAATTCCGAGGTGAAGACGGGGTTGGAAGAGGCACATAGAGGTTGGTTCAATTAGGCGTGGATTCGCTAGGTAATTGAGAGTATACCTGTGTAATTCCTTTAAATCTTCTTAGTGGATTGTTTTGTGGCTGTTGCCCGTGGTTTTTTAATCACAGTTGGAGGTGTCCAATTGTGGTTTTTTCACGTAAAATCGTTGTGTCGATTTGTCTTTGATTGTTTGATTGGGATTGTTATATTCTGCTTAAAATTGGTACATAATCACAAATCAACATCTAGGGTTTCTAGATTTTTCAATTGGTATCAAAGCGGGTGGTTCTATTTTATTTTTTTTTTTAAATTCTCTTAGAACGAGATCTTGTTTGATTTGTGATAATGGATTCAATTCGTGAGGATGAAGAGCTTGAGCAAGCTTATGAAAAGTTGTATAAGGAGTCTCTTAAGTTATTCAAATTAAATGACAAACTCACAACGAAACTCAAAGCATGTGAAAGTGAGAATGTCAAACTAAAGAAAGAGATTTCTGAGGTTACGATTGATGCCATCAAGATAGCTAATGATCGACAAGCTCTTTGTGCAAAACTCTTGACTTGTGAAACAAAGAGGAATGAGCTACAACAAATTTATGCAACATATGAAGAAAAGATTAAATCTCTTGAGATGTCTCAAGTTGCTTTGGAAGAACTAATGATCAAGAAAGAGGAAGAACTCAAGTGTGATATGGCAACCATTGGTCTTTGGAACAGAGGATCAAAGACTTTGGACAATATCATTGGGTCTCAACAAATGTGTTGTAACAAGAGTGGCATTGGCTTCGGTGATAACAAAGAGCAAAAACAGATTGCATCTACATTTCATGATACAAGAACTCAAGAAAGGGAGAACAAAAAATTCAACATAAGGATGGATTTCTCAAACTTCCTAGAGTTGGTAAGGTAAAAGAAAAGAAGGTACACCCTGTTTTTATTTGTCATCATTGTGGTATGCATGGTCATATTCGCCCTTATTGTTATAAGTTCCATGGGAGAGTGTATTTCCCTAGACCTAAAAATAGGAAGTTGGAAACCAAGTCAAGACAGGTTCCCATTGAAAACAAAGGGAACCACAATGTCAAGACACCATCCAAGAACCGCAATGCTCACAACTTTGTTTATACTAAATCGGTTTGGGTGAGAAAACTTGACTTGTGTTAATTTGTTAATTTGTTTTAGTTTTTGGGTTTCTATGTGTTTTTTTTAATGAAAAAAAAAATATGTGTGCATGTTCGTTTTATGTCTTGCTTTGTTTAGAAAAAGAAAAAAAAAATGAAATTAACAAATTAATACAAGTCAAGTTTTCTCACCCAAACCGCTTTAGTATAAACAAAGTAGTGAGCATTGCAGTTCTTGGGTGGTGTCTTGACGTTGTGGTTCCCTTTGTTTTCAATGGGAACCTGTCTTGACTTGGTTTCCAACTTCCTATTTTTAGGTCTAGGCAAATACACTCTCCCATGCAACTTATAACAATAAGGGTGAATATGACCATGCATACCACAATGATGACAAATAAAAACAGGGTATACGTTCTTTTCTTTTTCCTTACCAACTCTAGGAAGTTTGATAAGTCCATCCTTATGTTGAATTTAAAGTATCAAACTCCTTGATGTATGAATCTTAGATCATGGGTAAAGAACTCTCTCAAAACATCAAGGAAAACTCTCAAAAATCTCCAGAAGAAAACCTCAAACCAAACCTTAGAAAACCTTAAACAAGATCTAGGAGAAGTCATCGTAAACAGATATAAATAGGCAACTGAGTCCGCGATCTCCGCTCGAGCGCCCAACAGCCCGCTCGAGCGGCTTTAGCAAAATATGCGTGTGACAACACAGTGTTCCGCTCGAGCGCTTGAGAGCCCGCTCGAGCGCGAAATCACACACTCCAGTACTTTTACAGACCTGTCAAACTACTGAGAGACCACAAACTCCGCTCGAGCGCCAATGACCCCGCTCGAGCGGGGAAGACAAAAATACAGGAAAAATTACAACTTTAACAACTCAAAGTTTTGTACCCGGATTTGACAATAAAGGGACCTAACAATCTCCCCCTTTGTCAATTCCCGGACAAAACCTTTCTAAACAATTTTCCTTAAACACACGCACTAGACAAGATTAAAAACAAGGAAAAAAACTCTGAAAAACTCGATTATCAAATAATCCTGCCATGAACAATCCATCCATCTAACTTCATCCAATATTCACCTGTGTAATAACAACCAACACACCAAAACAACCAAAACTGTGGAATAGCAGAAGATAGATAAATATAAAATGATCCACAATAAAACAAAGCAACTGGAATGTATCATGCTATCCAAATATCCAAAATACCCAATCATCAACAAAATATCCAAAATATCAAAAGAAAAAAAATGTACCACCAAAGTATGTCCAATGTCATGTACAAAAGAAGTACCACTAATATATGTCCAATGTCATCACCATGAACACAAACTCTCCCCCTTGTTGGCCGAGAAACAGCAAGACAACAGAAAGATCATGCATCAGGAGGAGGGGGTGGCTGCTGAATCTGAAGTAGGGAAATGATGTGTGCGAGCTGAGTGGTGGTCTGGAAGGCAGTCTGCTCCAAGTGACCAAGACGGCCATCAAACGCATCGAAGCGTGCATCCAGAAAGTCTAATCGTCGGGTCATAGCCTCCTCGAAATGCTGAAGCTGATCATGAAGAGCTCGAGGTGGAACAGCAGCCTCCTCACCGTCTGTAGCAGCAGCATCAAACTCAGCCTCCTCAACTAGTCCAGCGGCTACACCTGCAAAAGTACCTGCTCGAGAGGACTCCCCCTTAACATGAGCCCGACTTTGAGACACGGTCTTTTTGGTGAACGGTCTGGAGGGGAAGGCAAACTCATCATCCTCAAACACCGAAACCTCAAGAGAAGACAAAAGCCGATTGATCAGACAACCATAAGGAAGGCCTAATTGTTTATTCCCAAAAACACCTATCATCTTTTTAATAATCAGGGTGGCGAGATCTATGGACATGTGACGGGAAAGACAAAACAAAACAAAGCCTTGGTCTTGATTAATTTCGGAGAAGTGGGTGGTCACAAGAATGTTGGCACAAACAATAAGATTAAGTAATCTAAACTCCGGAAGGAGTTCAAACTGTTTAATCAATGCACCGGGTGTAACAACCCTCATTTTGACTTAGTCATACTTGCATACATTCCTGTATGAACTTGCCTTGTTATGATATTTTGGAAGTCTTGTCCTGTCTTGTTTTGTTTGAAGTATTGCTTGCATGATTTTGTACCTTGCTTGGTGTGTAGCCGAGGTTGTCTTGAGCATTAGTTCACCTTTGAACCTTTGTACTTAGATTTATCCTTGGAACCACTTGCTCGACCTCCATCTCCACCCCGGGCATGTTTGCCGAGATGTCACTATCTGGGCCGAGGTATTTGGAACCAAGGCCAAGGAGTGTATCATCTAGGCCGAGATGTTTTGTACTTGTGATCTTTGTCCTTGGGCAGGTATGACCCAGACCGAGGTGTGGCACACCCAGGCCAAGGTGTAGCACAGCTTAGTCAAGTGTCGTCCTCCCTAGCCGATGTGTTTGACACCCTATTGCCGAGCTTTGTCTTTAGCCGATGTCTTTGCTTGCCCTGTGTCTGCCTCTTGGCTAGTTGTATACGCTTTGTCAGAGACTTGTCTTATCAATCAGTCACCTTTTGAACTGAACCAACCCGACAGTACCACGTGGCCGAGCTGTGTGTTAAGACAGCCGGCAGACCTAGAACCAAATCATTTTTGTCTCAAATCTTGGTCTTTAGAGAGAGAAGCTCTAGAGGAAGAAGGAGGGAGTTTTAGAGTGAGAGAGTAGAGTTCCAAGCTTGATCTTGGAAGATCGAACCATTAAATTTGAGTTTTGAGGTTAGATTCTTGCTCTACTCTAGTTAATCTTGTTGGCTATCAAGCTACATTGCATGATTGATTTTGTTTTGCACGCCATGCATTGGTTTAAAGTTGGTTCTTGAAATGAAAATGGTGTTCTTGAGTTTTTGAAGAAAAAGCCTTGTTTTGATCCGAAAGTTTGGAACAAGAACCATGTTTTTGTGTTTGTTCTTGCATAATCTTCTTGAATGGGTACCCAGGTCCATGTTTTTGAACTCATGACATAAAATCTCAGTTTTGGAATAAACGAGTAATGATTTTAGCATGCATGTTCTTGATGATCTTGTTCCTTATGTTCTTCAAAGGGAAACCCAGGTTTTCCCGACTTTGCTTTCGAATGTGGCCTTCGGGACCACACCTCGGCAAAGGCCTGGTTGGTACCCAGGGTGTTTTCATGAGACGAAAAGACAGCGTCTAAACCCCAGCATGTTTTGCCTTGTTTTTGACTTGGATCTGGCGTGAATGCCGAGATTATTGCATGCATGTAAAGCTGGTTTTGAGAATGTATTTGCCATGTGATTGTAGGACCTTGATCTTTGCCTTGAGCTTACACCCGAGAAGAACTATGTGAGTGGTATTTCTAATAAAGCTATGTTATACCATTTTGATAAATCTTGCTTTGCTTTGTTTTGATGAAAGTATTTGTTAAGCATGAATGTTTAGCTCTATTTTAATGTATCAAGTGTAAGCTTTGTTTTGATGTCATTTCGGAAAGTCCCTTGTGCTGGAGGACTCTAAACTTTCGCAGTACGATGTATGAAAGTCCCTTGTGCTGGAGGACTCTAAACTTTCGCAGTACCAAGTATAAAAGGATACGGTCCTTTCTCTTGGAAAGATATAGTGTTAAAGCAGGCTACGGGCCTAAGTAACACAAGACCCTCGTGTTAAAAAGAGCTACGGGCTTAAGTAACACAAGTCCCTTGGACTGGAGGACTATAAACTTTCGCAGTACCCTTCGTCTAATCGATTACGGATCGTACAGTTTTGTTTTGCCACTGACGGTTTACCGCGTGGATTTGTTTGTTCGGAAAGCTTGATTTGTATTTGCCGATGTTAATAAGCATCCCTTGAGACTTGTAAGATTTGATAGATGAATACGGTTCATCTCTTGATTTGATAAGGTTTTGATGTGTTTTGTTTTGAAAGAATCTCGGCTAATATCCGCATGGTTTTAGTATGTTTTGTTTTGAAAGGACTTCGGCTATGTTCATGCAAAAACCCTTTATTATTTGTACCATTCACTGAGTATCCAAGCTCACCCTCTCTATATATATGTAGGTGACGAGCAGGACGGCGGCGACGCCTAGATATGTTTTGCACGGCTTGTTTTGGGTTCATGACTATGTCGGCCTCATTTTGTATTTACGTCGGCCTTGTTTTGTGTTCATGTCGGCAACGTTGTAACTACGTCGGCCAGTCTTGGAAAGCATGCTTCTTGACTTGTATTTTGTATATGTCGGCTCGAGAAGCCTTTTGATCAAGATGTAACTTGTATTTTTGTTATTTCGAACTGCTTGTAAAGCTATATCTTGTATGTCATTCCATTGATTTATGCACGGCTCTTATGAACCACTTGTATTTTGATTTATTGCTTCCGCATTTGTGAGCCCTATATGTATATTATACTCTGATTGTGTGTGATCTTTGTAAGTTGGCCTTCGGTAATCACGGATTACTGGCCATCACGGCACCATCCTACTAGGGGCGGTTTGGGGTCGTGACAGAATGGTATCAGAGCACAAGTTCCTTATAGTACGTTGTTCACACACTTCGAGTCCTAAAGAGCATAGGATTTCCCTTAGACTTAATGTTAGGATTGCATCATAATTGCTTGCTACTTGACAAGGTGTGCATCATCTCGGCATCAGCATTTGTTACATCGGCATGATCATGTTCACTTGCATACATGTTTATTTGTTCGTTTGGTTCTGAAAGTCACACTTTGCATACTCATAGCATCATGAGGAGAGGTAGACCTCCAATTGGCAGAGATCAGCCTGAAGACAGGATGGACAGACTAGAAAGGGTAGTTGAAGGTTTGGCCCGTGAGTTGAGACAAACGAGACAGCAGTATGCTAGTGCCACGTCGACTCAGGCCGAGCAGACCAACAGCCGAAATGTAGTTCCGCCTCCACCACCTCCAGTGCCGCAAGTTCCCCCGCAGCCAGCCTTATATGGGGACGGCACGATAGCTTTGATTAGGGAGTTCAAGAAAATGAAGCCACCGAGGTTCCAAGGGGGCATAGAGCCGATGAAAGCCGAAGCGTGGGTTCTAGAAATGGAAAAATTGTTCGAAATCTTTCCCAGCACCGACGCTCAGAAAGTAGCACTGGCAACATTCACACTGGATGACGACGCTCGCAGATGGTGGATGATGGTTCGAGAAAGCAATCCAGACTTGACCTGGACCCGATTCTTGGAGTTATTCTACAACAAACATTTTCCCCTTAGTGTCCGAAACCGCAAGGCTACTGAATTTCAGACCTTGACGCAAGGCAGCAAGACAGTGGCGGAATACGACCGCGCTTTTACGGAGTTGGTGAGGTATGCGCCTCACATGGTCAATGATGAGTATATGAAGGCTAGGAAGTTTGAGAGTGGACTCAGTGGACCGATACAAGACCGGGTTAACTTACACAACATGCCAACTTACGCCGGAGTATTGGATAAAGCCATCCTGGCCAAAGCTAACTTGAACAGATACCAGAGTCCAGGGGAGAACCAGAGGAAAAGGCAGAATTTTGACAGTTGCCGAACACAGTTCACTACCAAGAAGAAAGCGAATATTAGCAGCCCAGCCTACCCAAGACAGGAAAGTGGCGCGAAGTCGACATGTTCGAGTTGTGGGAAATCACATTTCGGGGTCTGTCGTCGGGCGTCTGGAGCTTGTTATGAATGTGGTGAAATGGGACACTATGTGAGAGATTGTCCTAAGGCAAGGACTGTTGACGACAAGAAGGATGAGGATGCCTTGGGTTCCGTTCAGAAGGGCAACGTCGGAAAAGGGCAGATGAGGCAGGGCAGAGTTTTTGCATTGGTACCAGGAGACACTCAGAATGCTGAGACAGTAGTGTCAGGTATACTTCCAATTTGCTCTCATGATGCATATGTATTGATTGATTCAGGCTCTACGCATTCATTCGTATCTGCTAAGTTTGTCGAGAAGATTAATAGAGAACTAGAACCCTTGATTTCATATTGTCTGTGTCTACTCCATCTGGGAGATCTATGCTTGTTGCATCCTTTATAGAGCATGCATTGTTAAGATTGAGAATATTGAATTGTTAGTAGATTTGATGCCTTGGACATAACTCTTTTCGATGTCATACTGGGAATGGATTGGTTAGTCACGAATCATGCATCTATTAATTGTGCTTCGAAGAGTGTCACACTGAAACCCCCAAACCTAGCCGAGGTTACATTCCAGGGTAAAGGGGTAGTGCCCCCACCTTATCTGATTTCGTCCGTTAGAGCCTATAAGTTAATTCGGAAAGGATGTCAAGGTTTCTTGTGTAGCATACTGAATGATCAGAATGGAAATACTAGTTTAGCCGACATTCCAGTTGTCAACGAATTTGCCGACGTCTTTCCAAACGATTTGCCTGGCCACTTGATTGATAGAGGAATAGAGTTTACTGTTGATATCATATCGGGGACACAACCGATCTCCAAAACACCCTATAGAATGGCCCCAGCTGAACTTAGGGAACTGAAACTACAACTGCAAGAACTGTTGGATAAGGGGTTTATTAGGCCGAGCACTTCACCATGGGGAGCACCCGTTTTATTCGTTAAGAAAAAGGATGGCACACTCCGTCTTTGCATTGACTACAGAGAACTTAATAAGGTCACCATTAAGAACAAGAACCCATTACCTAGAATAGATGATTTGTTTGACCAGTTGCAAGGAGCACGAGTCTTTTCCAAAATTGATCTCAGGTCGGGTTACCATCAGCTTAAGGTTAAAGCCGAGGATGTTGAGAAGACCGCCTTCCGGACAAGATATGGCCACTATGAATTTTTAGTGATGCCTTTTGGAGTGACCAATGCTCCAGCTGCATTCATGGACTTAATGAACAGAGTCTTCAAACCATATTTAGATGAGTTTGTAGTTGTCTTCATCGACGATATATTGATCTATTCAAAGAGTAAAGCTGAGCATGAGAGTCATTTGAGACTTGCCCTACAGATTTTGAGAGACCGGAAATTGTATGCTAAATTTAACAAGTGTGAGTTTTGGCTTTCTACTATTTCATTCTTGGGTCATGTGATTAATGAAGAGGGTATTTCAGTTGATCCTAGTAAAATTGAAGCTGTTGTGAATTGGCCGAGGCCGACTAATGTGTCCGAGGTCCGGAGTTTTCTGGGTTTGGCAGGTTATTACAGGAAGTTTGTGAAGGATTTCTCCAGGATTGCAATTCCGTTGACGCAATTGACCAAGAAGGGAGCAGCGTTTGAATGGACCGAAGATCGGGAATCAGCCTTCCAGGAGTTGAAGACGAGGTTAGTCACAGCACCAGTTCTTGTACTTCCATCGGGTAATGAAGAGTTTCACATCTATAGTGATGCATCGCATAAGGGTTTGGGTTGTGTATTAATGCAAGAGGGCAAAGTCATAGCGTATGCATCTCGTCAGTTGAAGCCACATGAAAAGAACTATCCTACCCATGATTTAGAACTAGCAGCCGTAGTATTTGCTTTGAAGATTTGGCGTCACTACTTGTATGGAGCCTCTTGTCAGATTTTTACAGATCATAAGAGCCTAAAGTACCTGTTCACTCAGAAGGAATTGAATATGAGGCAGAGAAGATGGCTCGAGTTGTTGAAGGACTATGATATGCAAATCCAATATCACCCCGGTAAAGCTAACACCGTGGCTGACGCTTTGAGCAGAAAGGTAACTGGAAGTTTGGCATGTCTAACCGTGATTTCAGCAGAACCGACTATTGTTGAGGAAGTTAAGGCTAGACAGATGGAGGATGAATTCCTCAAGAAGGTAGCCGATGAGATAATTACTAAGCCGAGACCAGAGTACACCATTGAAAACCAAGTGCTCAAGTTTGAAGGAAGGTTATGTGTGGCCGACATTCCAGAGTTGAAGAAGAGAATTTTGCAGGAAGCTCATAGTTCTAAGTTTGCCATTCATCCAGGGAACACTAAGATGTATCAGGACGTGAAGCAGACATTTTGGTGGCCGAATATGAAAGGAGAAATAGCAGAGTTCGTGTCTCAGTGTTTGCATTGTCAACAAGTGAAAACAGAGCATCAAAGGCCAGCAGGACTTCTTCAACCTTTGCCGATTCCGGAGTGGAAATGGGAACACATCTCCATGGATTTTGTGATTGGTTTGCCGAAGACACAGAAAGGTATGGATTCGATTTGGGTTGTTGTTGACAGATTGACTAAGTCAGCACACTTCTTACCTATTAAGACTACCTTCAACGCCGATCAACTTGCCTCATTATATGTAAACGAGATCATTAGACTTCATGGAGTGCCGATGTCAATTGTATCAGACCGAGATCCGAAGTTTGTTTCCAGATTTTGGCAGAGTCTACAGAGGGCTTTTGGAGCCGAACTGAGATTTAGTACAGCTTTTCACCCACAAACAGATGGGCAAACAGAGAGGACTATTCAGACACTTGAAGATATGCTTAGGCTATGTGTTTTGGACTTCCAAGGAAGTTGGGGAGTGCATTTACCCTTAGTGGAATTCGCTTACAACAATAGCTATCAAGCTAGCATTGGCATGGCGCCGTATGAGGCTTTGTACGGAAGAAAGTGTAGGTCGCCGATATGTTGGACCGAAGTTGGAGACAGAGCTCTGCTTGGTCCCGAATTGATTCAAGTAACAACAGAGAAGATTAAACTTATTCAACAGAGGATTAAGACTGCCCAGAGCCGACAAAAGAGCTACGCCGACCAGAGAAGGAATGAGTTAGAATTCGAAGTCGGGGATCATGTATTCCTGAAAGTTTCACCGATGAAAGGAGTTTCCAGATTTGGGAAGAAAGGTAAGTTAGCACCTCGTTATATTGGACCATTTGAAATTCTTGACAAGGTTAACCACGTCGCCTACAGACTTGCTTTACCGCCGGAATTAAGCCAAGTCCATAATGTGTTTCATGTGTCGATGTTAAGAAAATATATTCGGGATCCATTGCATGTGATTGACCATTCTGGGATTGAAGTTAATGAGAATTTAGGCTATGAGGAGAAGCCAATGTGTATTATCGATAGACAAGTCAAGCAGTTGAGAAACAAGTCGATACCGATGGTGAAAGTCGAATGGAAAGAGCATTACGGCAAGGATGCCACATGGGAAATGGAAGAAGAAATGAGAACTCGACATCTAGAGTTATTCTTGGAACAAGGTACCTTAAGTTTGGGGACCACAGCCTGTTGCTTGGTGAATTCAGATTGACGAACAGCATCTTGCTGCATGGCTTTCATACTATCCTGGAGTTGGCACACCATTTCTTCCAGACTCGACATATTGTCCTGATTCGACTGAGCAACGGTATATATGTGTCTGTAGTAGGCTTGGAAATCTCAACCCGACCGCTCAAAGATCACTGATCTGGTAGCTGTTGTACTGGTGGTCTGTGCCTGACTGGCCCTCTCTGGCCCTGATTACCCTTGAACTGAGTCTCTGACCTGACAAAGTCTGTCAACACAAATCCAATGTTCCTGGGGGATAGTGGAGCCTTCTGAAGCTATGATTCCAGGACTACCTAGCAAAAGAGAAAACAGACAGCATCTCAGCTCAACTTCACTGGAACTGATACGAGCAAAGCTGAACGACTGTATTCTATTACTGATCACTGTTTCCCAAAATCACTGCCCCAAATCTAAATCTGATACCCGCAGATATAACTGTTTCTTAAAATTCTGATACTGGTGCCCGCAGGCCGGATACCCAGACTCGCAAACTGGTATATGCATTCCCTGTAGAGATACACTCTAAAAGCACATAGCAAGTAAAAGAGAGCCAAAACACCCTTATGTTGGGGTAGGGTTTCCCTGTCCTATTTCGTCAGGAGCTAGGGTTTCACTACGCACGTAGCGGTTTCAAACAACCTATCATCGGGTAAGCCACCTGTCCTAGTTTGGAATGGTCACTATGGATTCCGAATATGCACTAGGTCGAATGGTCAAAAAGGGTGCCCCGGTAAAACCGAGGTTTGTGTTCCCATACTGGCAGAGCCCGCAACCGGTCAGCCTTATGGTCATGCCTTGGCAAGACAAGCCTCCGGCAAACCGCTCAGGAATAGCAGATGGCCAACACGGTGTCCTAGGCGCACCAATGCACATGCAATGCAAAGAAACACATAAGTGTAGTCAAAACAAGATATCACGAGTTCGAGTCAAGCTCTCTAAAAATCCCCAACAGAGTCGCCAGAAACTGTAGACGTCCCCGAACGCCCCGGGAGGGTTAAGTCCCGTTCCGTTCATTTGGGTTCACTACAGTTCGGACTCCCTTTTTGTTTGTCGCGGTTCTAAATCTGAACCAAAGAGTCCAACTCTGGCAAATCGTTTTGAAGAAAAACAGATTTTTTGAAAAGTAGTGCCAAACATGGACTGCTTTGCCAGATTACAGAGTCACCACCTAAATATTTTAAAATGGGAAATTTAGGAAACCCTGACTCGGTGCCGAAGGCCACGTGTCCGTCATCACCAAATGTCTCGGCTCGGGAGCTTGGGTACGATCGGGGAAGGTCAGCTATGAGCCCCCTTTCGCCCGGTCCGAAGACCGGCCTCTACTAACCGTGATATCCGATTTTGAAAACATTATATGCTCTTATACCGGTTATTAGCCTAGAATTACTATGTTATGCGCACAGCAAACAAGTATAGACTAGATCGCCTAATTTGGAATAAGCATTGCATATCCGTTTTGTTTGGAAAATAGTTTGAAATTGCTACTCGCGGGTAGGCTAAAACACGGATTTCAATGAGTATTCCCAACTCAAGTAATCCAACCTCCACCCACAGGCATTCAAACAGTTTATAACACATAAGCATTTAGCCGCATGGCAATCATACCGTCATGTTAACATTCACACGCATGCGACATGCTAAAGCATAAAACTTACATCGTACTCCGTGCCAAAACAAGAAACCAGTTAGCAAAACATGCATGACCTAGTTTATGTTAAGTGACTAATGCATCGCATACGGAATGTAATCTAGACAGGCTCGGCTATCCTAAGCATGGCACATGAAATGCAACAACTATCACGTATTCAATTTGGAATTGAAAGTACGATGCAGTTTGTATGATGTACCGAGCCCGATGTATGTAAACAATGCATGAATGCACGCATGCATTGCATAAGGTATGCTAATTTAGATGTGCCCTAATCTACCATCATAAGCAGGTAAATAAAAGGGTAGAAAGAAATGGGGGTTGGAAGACATGCACCCACTCACACACACTTATTACAAATTTACCCTCGCTCGGAGGGACCAAAAGAATAATACAAATTAATTAACTACGCAAGCTAATTAATTATTACAAATTAATTAAATTAATTAACAAATTAACTAAGTTAATTAAAGCAGTAAACGCCTCGGGAAGAGGGCTCAAATGCAACGCGCGCTCGAAATTGGCTCGGAATCGCACTGCCATGCACGGATTGCCTCTGTTTCCCCTGCTATCCTCCTCTGAAAATTGCCAAAGTCCCATGAGTGCCTCTCAGGGCACTGGGGAGTACCACCGGCTGGGGTAGAGCACCACCGGCTGAAGAAGAAGGCCACCGGCACTAGATGAAGTTATCGGCTGGAAATTGACTGCCGGTCGGCACTAAATAGTGCCGGCCGGCACTTAACACCTGCAGAACCTGCAACCCACAGCAGCAGAGGACAACAACATGCATGGCAATGTGATTCAAGGTATTTATGCACTATACACACCCCTTATCATGTTATTGACTCAAAGGGGCATGTGCCTCGATTCCCGGACCACCAATCGCGCATTTCCATGCATGATGGCCCTAAGAACCAAGAATGCAACTTTGATTTCAAATGCATGCAACGCAAACAAGCAAACAAGGGTGCTCAAACCTCTATCATGACTTGGTCAAGAGGCTTAGCATGCATGTCGATGCAATGAAGTCCTAAACATGTCAACTAGTATGCAATATGGCAATACAATGCAATCATGCAAGTAAGCATACAAGACAAGCATGCGAATCAATGGAAGGATGGTCTTATACATGAATTAGGCAACTCAAATAGTCCTAAAATCAGTGGCCAAAATGCTAAGTCAAGAGGGCCAAACACACATGCACACATGTATAAGTTAAGGCACCAACACTTAAGCATAATTAAGCAACTCTTAAACACATCTAAGAGGCACAAACATGGACTATTAGCATACATGAAAAGCTCTGAAATCATGCAAAACATGGTGCCAAACCAAGCTAAACAAGACCAAACAAAGCATGCAAATAGCCCGAGTGCTTGAAGCAAGGTAATGAGGCTTTGAACACACTTGACAGACCAATCATGGCAAGACTTGAGCAACCAAAAACAGGTTTCAGCATGTGAAAATACACCCAAAACTCACACTCACGGCATCCTAAAAGCTCTAAACACACAAGCATGCACAAGGCACCCTTGAATGCATAAAAGGACACACCCTTAAAGCATGAAAGAGATGACAAAAATGAACATGTGAGCATGGATTAGGGTCTGAAATAGCATGTAAGAGGGTTCCAAACCCTTGAAATCATGGAGGCAATGCATCCTACACATGCACCTACTTGGAGCATACAAGCTACAATGCAAAGGGGCTATACAAAGCATGCCAAGATTGACCCAAAAAACCTAGGACAGACCTTATACATGGAAAAAACAAGCACATTTCCAGTTTATGACCAGCCACAAAAATAGAAGCAAGATAGGCTAACAAAGCATGCAAAATTACGGTAAATAGAAGAGATTATGAAACAAGTGCAAGATAGGGGTCCCAAACAGGGTTGAGCCCTTCTTCAATGTTGAAGAAGGGCTCAAAATAAGCCTACTTACAGTTTATTACATGCTCAAAAACAGATTATACGCCAGCCAAATATACTATGCAAGAATCATGGCATACAAGGGGGTAAAGAGATAGGTGCTAGATGCTATCATCAAACAGCCAAATACCCTTCATGAGACATGTAGAGGGGGGAAAAATAAGCCACTTTTCAGGCCTGTCGAAGGCCGAAAAATGGAAGCATGGTAGGCTAAAGAAACATGCAACAAAATAAGGCCCAAGAGGGTATTGAAGCAAGTCATACATGGGGTCCCAAACAAGGTTGAGCCCTTCTTCAATGTTGAAGAAGGGCTCAAAAAAGCCTCTTTTGTGTTTACATCGAAGCTCAAAAATACATGCAACTATGGCTTAGATATGAACCAAGAAAATGCTAGTTTTGGGGAAAAGTGTGCTTACCCTTGTAGACCAACAAACCAGCACCCCTTGGTCCAAGTTTCTGAGCTCCTAACCTCTGCAAATGACCTCCCAAATGCTGGAATGGAAGATGGAGGTGTTGTGCTAGGTGTTGTAGAGCAAATGATACAAGAACCAAGGTGTTTGGAAGCTTGGATAGGATAGATATAGAGAAGGAGGTGGGATATATGTATCTATATCAGAATATATGTATATCCTCTGGTTTTTTTGCTTAAGAATCTCCAACCTTAGCAATGGAGAGGAAGCCTCTCTTTAATAGACAAAGCTTAGCTTCCAAAACAAGCTTCAAAGTCAAAAGAGTTCAAGGGGGTGCAAGGCTTATTCAACAAGCTTGGACAGCTGGTAGGCTTCTTGAGGAAGCCAAGACAAGGGGTCAAGGCTTCCTCAAGAAGCCTTGAGCAAAGGGTGCAAAATAAGGCCAAAAGGGTGCAAAATAGGCACATGGATGCACGTGGATCTGATTCTGTGCATCCCAGCTGGCACAGCTGGTATGCACCATGCTTGGGGGTGCAAAGGGCAAACCGGCCAGAAAATTGATCATCGGCCAAAATAAAGTGCCGGTCGGCACTATATAGTGCCGGTCGGCTAAATAGAGTGCCGATGGATGATTCCTTGGTCAAAAAAAGGCCGGTGGTATGCAAATTGAAGCCCCGGAAGTTAGCTTTCCAATGGCGCAAACCTTGCATCAAAATTCCTTCTGTGTAAAAAGTTATGCCCTTTTCCGTGAAGCCGCGCAGACTCGATCCAACCGGATGATGCCCAGCTTCAACCCATCATATCTCCTCCACCCGGACTTGGCTCTAGGAGATTCTTGAACCAAAAATGAAGCCCCGGAAGTCTTCTTTCCAATGGTAGTGGCCTCATAGCTAAATTCCAAGTATGCAATTGAATAAGCCTGATTCAGCGAGAGCCGCTCGACTTTCTTCTACCCGGATTCATGGCGAACTTCTTCTCCAACCTATTTTCTCCCCTCCTCTCCTCTTTTCTTCAACTCCAAACCCCTAAACAAAGTGTTTTGAAGGGTTTGCCTCTCTCCTTGTTGAAGAAACTGAACCTGTGCCCTGCACATCTCTCAACACCGAGCAAACCATCAGTAATGCCCAAGTCTTGAGGGCGGTCAAAAACGGGGTGTCTACAGTTGCCCCTCTTTGACAGAACTCGAAAGTCATAACAATGACGGGAGTGAATGTCAAAGCCCAGAGACGACCCATTTTTGACAAGCCGAAGACTTGACAAACAAAATATAGATGCATAAATGGTGTGCCCGCAGGCTGCCTACGTATCCCTTTGCAAGGAATCAAACCAGCGTAGTTCAGGGGCAGGATGCAAAGTGATGCACAATGCAAGTGCATAACTTATGATCATGCAAAGGATGCTGTAATGAAGCAATAATGCAACAGTTTTTAAGCAAGAAAAAAACCAAACTACACTACAATGCAAAGGATGTTGTAAGAATTATGCAATTCTTACTAACATGTGCGTTAGATACATAAAAGCGAACAAAGCGTGATAGATACACTAAGTGGACAAACATGTGTGATGGATACATAAAATTGAAGAGAGAGTTGATGGATACACTATATGAATAAAGTGTGGTTGATACACTAAGTGAAGCAAAGTGTGACAGATACACAAAGCAAAACGAGTGTGATGGATACACTAAGCGAAATGTGATAGATATATTAAGCAATGTGTGTTGGGATACACAAAGGGAGCATGTGAAGATACAAAAAGTGAACGTGTGTGGTAGATACACAAAGTGAAGCGAGTGTGATGGATGCACTTTATGAAGCAAAGTGTGATGGATACACAAGGTGAATGCAGTGTGATGGATACACTGTATGAAGCAAAGTGTGATGGATACACAAGATGAGCATAGTGTGATAGATGCATAAAGAGAAAGTGTGTGATTGATACACAAAGCGAGCGTGTGATTGATACACAAAGTAAGCGTGTGTGATTGATACACAAAGCAAGCGTGTGTGATTGATACACAAAGCGAGCGTGTGATTGATACACAAAGTAAGCGTGTGTGATTGATACACAAAGCAAGCGTGTGTGATTGATACACAAAGCGAGCGTGGTGAGCACAGTGTGATAGATACACAAAGGGTGAACACAAAGTGTGATAGATGCACTAAGTGAACAAGTATGATGGATATACAAAAGGTGAAACAGAGTGTGATAGATGCACTAAGTGAACAAAGTATGATTGATATACTAAAAGTGAACACAAGTGTGATAGATGCACTTAGTGAACAAGTATGATGGATATCTGGATATGAACACGAAGTGTGATAGATGCACTTAGTGAACAAGGTATGATTGATATACTAAATGTGAACACGAAGTGTGATAGATGCACTTAGTGAACAAGTATGATGGATATACTGGATATGAACACGAAGTGTGATAGATGCACTTAGTGAACAAGGTATGATTGATATACTAAATGTGAACACGAAGTGTGATAGATGCACTTAGTGAACAAGTATGATGGATATACTAAAGGTGAACACAAAGTGTGATAGATGCACTTAGTGAACAAGTATGATTGATATACTAAAAGTGAACACAAAGTGGGATAGATGCACTTAGTGAACAGGAGTATGATTGATATACTAAGGGTGAACACGAAGTGTGATAGATGCACTTAGTGAACAAGTATGATGGATATACTAAAAGTGAACACAAAGTGGGATAGATGCACTTAGTGAACAGGAGTATGATTAATATACTAAAAGTGAACACAAAGTGTGATAGATGCACTTAGTGAGCAGGAGTATGATGGATATACTAATGTGAACACAAAGTGTGATAGATGCACTTAGTGAACGGGAGTATGATGGATATACTAAAAGTGAACACAAAGTGTGATAGATGCACTTAGTGAACAGAGTATGATGGATATACTAAATGTGAACACAAAGTGTATAGATGCACTTAGTGAACAGGAGTATGATGGATATACTAAATGTGAACACAAAGTGTGATAGATGCACTTAGTGAACAGGAGTATGATTGATATACTGAAGGTGAACACAAAGTGTGATAGATGCACTTAGTGAACGGGAGTATGATTGATATACTGAATGTATGAAGTGTGATTGATACACTAAGGGAATAAAGTGGGTATGTGCGTGATAGATACACAAAAGGTAATGAAGTGTGATGGATACACTAAAGTAATTGAAGTGAACATGTGTGTGATAGATACATAAAATGAAAGAAGTGTGATTGATACACTAAGTGAAGAGAGTGTGATTGATACACGGAATGTAATGAAGTATGTGGTTGATACACTAAATGAAATGGAGTGTGTGATTGATACACTGAACGCAATGAAGTGTGTGATTGATACACTTGCAATAAAGTGTGTGATTGATACACTGAACGCAATAAAGTGTGTGACTGATACACTAAATGAGAATGGGTGTGATAGATACCTAAAATGAGAATGTGTGTGATTGATACACAAAATGAGAGAAGTGTGATTGATACACTGAGTGAACATGTAATAGATATATGAGGCAGACGAAAGTAAATGAGGTGTGATGGATACACTAAAGTAAACACGTGATATGAAGAGAAGAATGGTGTGATAGATACACAAAGTGAATGAAGTGTGATTGATACACCAAGTAAAGAGAGTGTGATTGATACACTAAATGAGAATGAAGTGAGAAAAGTGTGATTGATACACTATAGCAAATAAAGCGTGTTAGATACACTGAGTGAAGCAAATGAATGTGTGTGATAGATACACAAAGTGAATGAAGTGTGATTGATACACTAAGGCAAATAAGAGTGTAATTGATACACCAAGTGAGTGAAGTGTGATTGATACACTAAGGCAAATAAGAGTGTGATTGATACACTAAGTGAGTGAAGTGTGATTGATACACTGAACGTAATGAAGTGTGTGATTGATACACTGAATGCAATGAAGTGTGTGATTGATACACTTGCAATAAAGTGTGTGATTGATACACTAAATGCAATAAAGTGTGTGATTGATACACCAAGGCAAATGGAGTGTGTTAGATACACTAAGTGGAGCAAATGACTATGTGTGATAGATACACGAAGTGAATGGAGTGTGATTGATACACTAAAGCAAATAAAGTGTGCTAGATACACTGAATGAATGAAGTGTGATTGATACACTAAGTGAATGAAGTGTGATCGACACACTATGGGAATGAGGTGTGATTGATACACTATTCTGGCTTGAAGCAGACTTGATCTTGAGCTTGAGGTAGAGGTACACTCATACTTCGGAGCACTGGCAAGGCCTGAAGAGGTACACACGGGATGTAGTCTCGGAACTTACTGAAGTTGAAACAAACTCAGATACCCGACGTTTTCCTCTTTTGCTTTTATTTTGCAGTCCGGAACCATTATAGCTTCAGATAGGTCCCGGTTCTACTGTTCTCTCATGACCTGGGTTGAACCCTGCGGTTTTATGAAAGAACAAATTCTGTTTTGAACAAATTCTGTTTTGCACAAATGTGGAGAATGGCACAGCACTCTGAGCACAAGATGATTTGATTTTTTTTTTTTTTTTAAATTAAGAAATGAGCTCTTAACCGGGTATTGAGCCTACGACTGAACACAACGAAAAACTCAACAAAAGAAAACAAAGGTAAACAACCTAAACACATCTATTGACACTCGAAACGACTCAAAACAAGAATCGAGGCAGACAAAACAAAACACAAGACTCAAATGTGCACAGGGAGCCTGTTTCACCGGGTATTATTTCCCACCCTTTCTCATTTGTGATTCTCACATCACTCGGCCCTCAAGCTCTGTTTTTCTGAAAAAGCCCTTTTCTCACTTTTTCTCTCAACGCACATCTCTCTATTCTTTAATCTCTCATTTTTTATCCCTCCCCAGAGTGGTTGGTAGATAGACAAGAAGTTGCGGGCTCTTGCCCCTAGCATTCTGCTAGATTCTTTTTCTTTCGCACGCAGCAGTGAACTTTCCCACAGAGAGGTTGTGCCACAACTGGGTGTGTAGCAAATCTGCAGCTAACATCGGTTGATGATGCCCTGCTGGGGAGTTTGGACGTGGTTAGATCTGTCCAGATGAGAAAGTGGAATATCTCGCCCCATTCCAATTTATGCTTCGCACATGGCTTGATACCTCGCTACTTGGAGGACGAGAGAGCTTTCAGCCCTTTGTTGTTGACTTCAGTCGTGCCCTCTTCTGGCAGGCGGAGTGCCCTTCTTGGCAAGTATGTTGATGATGGGGAAAAGACAGAACACCTGACTCAACTGTGCCCCCAGTTCATCATTTTGACCATTTTTTTGTTTTTGGCTTTCTACTAAAACAATTTTGACCAAAAATGAGAGTTAGATTAACATGCTTATTCAACTTTTTGATTTAAAATCATGCAAGTTAGGTTGCGAGCACTGAAAATTTCCCTTTTTCGGGTCCAAGAAATGGTCCAGTTTTGGAAAAGATAGAATAATTTTCGAGAGAATTAGTCAACCTTAGTAAAAATTCTCAAAAACTATTTTTGCAAACGGCCACCGCTCAACAAGCAGGGAACCAACTCTTTGAGATGCACAACCTCGAACCCATAGCAATGGAAAATTGCCCCTTGTCTGAAGGACACTGCATGGCAACGGAAAGTTGCCCCTTGTTTGAAATGACACCGTAGTGCATTGAATGGCAACGGAAAGTTGCCCCTTGTCTAAATGGCACCGCAGCGTATTGAAATCAATCCTTCAGAGTGACGATCACAACCGAACTCTCGGATACAGAGAAGGCAAAGATGATCAAAACCATTTCATGGGCACAATTGAATTTGAAGTGTTTTAGGGCTGGACTTCAGAGTGAAGTTGCCTACGTATCCCAAACATGGGAATCAAGCCTTACGTAGTTCGGGGTTAAGGTACACTCGGGTATTTAACCTCTCCTTTTATGCTCTAACTTTTGCCAAGGCGCCCGATGCAGGTTTTCGACCTTGCGAGCTTCTTTTTCTTTTTCTTTTCAATTCTTTTTCATTTTTTCATTTTTTTCTTTTTCTTTTAGGCTCTAACTTTTGCCAAGGCGCCCGATGCGGGTTTTCGACCTTGCGAGCTTCTTTTTCTTTTTCTTTTTTTTCTTTTTTTTCTGTATTTTTTTTCTTTTCCTTTTGTATGTATTTTTTTTGCTTGCTCTAACTTTTG
>JAPPVO010007336.1:0-72210 GCA_030407325.1 Camellia japonica
ATTTGAGGGTCAAAAGTGTGTTGTTCTTGACCTATTGCACCACACCTCATAGCCATACACCTCCACCATTGATCTGAGGTTCTTGGAGGGTATTTTCAGAGGTTGAAGAGTTGGTTTTTGGTCCCAAAACTTGCCAGTTTTGCTGAGCTTCAAGGGTAACTCTTTTTCCCTCTTTTTAAGCTCTATCTTGATTATACTCCTAGCCATACTTGCATGCATATTTAGGCTTTGTTGTAAACTAAAAAAAGCTTCATATTTAAGTGTTTTTCATGTTTGTTTAAGGTTCTTTTGGTGTTGAGGGTCATCTACCCTCTTGCATGCTCTATTTAGCCTTGTTTTGTGCCATGCCATGAGACCTTTGTGTTGATCTTTGCTTGGCCTTTTAGCCACTGAAATCCAGTAGATTTTCAGTGGTTCGCATGTGGTTTTGAGGGCCTAAATCAGAGAGGGGAAACCCTCTCTCTTTTGGCCTTGTTTGTTTGCATTTTTGGCCTTTCAAAGGAGCACATACTTTCATACTTCCAAGGCTTAGTTCGGGCCCTTTTTGGTGACTTTTGGGACCTGTCTAGACTTTGTTTATGGCTGGTTTAGTCACCTCGTGTTTGCCTCTTGCATGTGTAGAATAACCCCTTTCATGGCTTATCAAAGTAACACCTCATTCTTGCATGTATTGATCATATTTTAGTGGATTTTTGGCCATCATTTGGCATGCCATGATTATGTTTTTTGCTGGTTTGGTAGCCTCTCATACGCTTCATATGCTTATAGTGTAAATCATGTTTACTAGCTTGAATTGCATGATGTTTTGGCCCTCTATTCTAGCATATTTTGGCCATGATCCAAACTGATTTTGTTCATATTTTGGGCTGCCTTAGCTCTGTTTTGAGGCCTCTCGGTCGAATGATGCTTGCCATGCATGCTTGTAGTGTAATAGCCTTGCCTAGCTTTGAGCTTTGAGGTCCCTTGCATGCTTAACTTGAGGTACTTGCATGTTTTGGCATTATAAGGAATGTTATTTCAGAGCTTATTTCTCAGCCATATTCTCATGTTTGTCACTCTTTCAATGTGCTTGAGAGTTGCATCATTATACCCCATTTGTGAGCCATTGCATGAGCTTCATTTTTGCGCCTTTCAAGCCATCATCTTAGTTCACTTTTGCTCCTATTCTGGCCAGCATAGGGTCAGTTTGGAGTTGGTTTGGCCATTTGAGCATTGCCTTGCATGCTTATAGTGTAATGCACTTTACTAGTTTCGATGCTTGAGCCATTCAACATGCATTACATGAGTCGTTTGCATGATTCAGAGTCATTTTGTATGCCATTTCAGAGCTGAAACATGTGTCATTGAACTCTACATTTCATCCTTTTAATGCATTTGGAAAATTGTGTTTTGGTGCCTTAAGCTTGGTCCATTGCATTGTGCATGTTTGCATGTGTTTCGGGGCCTTGTTTTCATCATCTTTGGCCACTGATTTGGGTGTGGCTGAGGCCCATCCATTTTGGTTTAAGTCCATTTTGCATTGAGTATACCATTGTAGTTCATAGCATTGAGTATGCCATGTTGTCGCATGATTGATCATTGCATTGTGCATGCCTTGTTCATCTCATTGTGTATGTTGCTTTCTCTAAGTGCATTGTGTATGCTAAGTGCCATGTGCATTGAGTATGCCATTGGTAGTTCATAGCATTGTGTATGCTAGTTGCATGTTTGCATGTTACCCCTTGCATATTTGCATCACTTAGTTGCATTGCACTAAGATTGCATGCTAGAGTTGCATTTGTGTATACCATGTTTGTTGCATTGTGTTCGGGATAGGAGTTAGTCCGAACACGGGAAACGAGGGACGTCTCATACTCAAAGTGATGAAATGTGCCTCGATTCCCGGTCGCCGACATTCTTGACTACCCATGACGGAGTTGTTGGCTTTAGGTGCTTGTATGTGCATTCATTTCACATTAAGTCGTGCAATTCGACTCCTCGGCCATCATGCATCGAGATGCGTAATTGGTGGCCCGAGGGTCAAAGACTACACTCCCTTGAGCTTATGCAATGATGGGGGGAAGTGGTCGTGCACACATGTGTTGCGAATACTTTGCCATCCCTCTCTCTTGCCTTCTGTTGCGGAAAACCAGAAACCAGGGGCAGAAACTGGTCGGCCGACCAGATTTAGTGGTTGGCCAACCACTTTTTCTGGTTTTTCACCACAAAAGTGCTCGGCAGGTGGTCTCCAAGGCCAATAGTTGGTCAGCAGCCTTCCCACAGATTCCCAGGGTGGAGTTTCAGCCTTCTGGAGCTTTGTGCAATGTTCTGAGATTAATTACAAACAGAGGATGTTGGAGCGTCGCGAGGGATTTCCGAACAAGGCTACTCGAGCATGCATGCATCCTTTGTCATCCAAAGCAGAGCTGAGGCAGCCTATATCACATAGCTTACATGCTTATTTAAATTGCTTACTTAGTTAATTTGTTGATTAATTAGAGTTGTGTAATAATTAGCTGTGGCTTGTCATTCATTTCGTTGTGTAATAACTAGTTTAATTCGATTAGCTTAGATTAGCTAGTTGGTTCTGTACTATTTATTCGGACCCTCAAGAGGGCACAACTGTTGTAATAAGTGTGCGTGTGTGTGATGCATGTCTTCCAACCCTCATTTCTTTCTCCCTTTTATTTACCAGCTTACGATGGTTAGTTTTAGGACATGTTTCAATTAGCATCCTTATGCTCGCATGTTTGCATCCATTCATCTGTCTTGCATGCACTGGGCTCGGCACATCATGCTAACTGCATTGTAATTCAATTCCTGTTTGAATACATGTATCAAATGGCATTTCACATGACATTTTAGAATAGCCGAGCCTATCTTAGTTGCATTTTGTATGTGTTGCATTAGGCATTCTTAACATAGCTAGGATCATGCATTGATTTCTAACCTAGCTTCTGTTTTGGCTTGGAGTACTCGGTAAGTGTTTATGCTTTAGCATCCTTGCATGTGTGTGAGTGACTACCATGATAGCATGCTTGCCATGAGGCTGTGTGCTTATATGATATAACTGCTTGAATGTCTGTGGGTGAAGGTTGGATTACTTGAATTGGAACGATTCATTGAAATCCGTGTTTTAGCCTACTTGCGAGTAGCAAACTTCAAACCATTTCTAAACAAACGGATATGCGATGCTTTGTTCCAAATTAGGCGATCTAGTCTATACTTATGTGCTGTGCGCATCACATAGTAATTCAAGGTTAATAATCGGAATAAGAACGCATGTGTTTTCAAAAACAAGATATCATGTTTAGTACAGGGCCGATCTTTGATCGGGCGAGCGGGTGTGCTCATTAAATGACCTTCCCCAATCATACCCAAGTTCCCGAGCCGAGGCAACTTTGGTGATGACGGACACGTGGCCTTAGGCACGAGTCAGGGTTTCCTAAATTTTGCAAAAATAAAACATTTAGGTGGCGACTCTGTATCTGACAAAGCAGTCCATGTTTGGCATTTCTTTCTAAAAATCAAATTTTCAAAACGATTTGCCGGATTTGGACTCTTTGGTGATTTATCGGTCTTGCATTGCACTTTGCGAGACTAGATTCAGAACCGTGACATTTGAGTCCGAACTGTAGTAAGCCTAATGAACAAAACGGGATTTTCCCGGGACGTTCGGGCGCGTCTACACATTATTAAAGCTTTATATTCAGCTTGATTATTGGAACAAGTAAATTCATCCACTCTGAAACCATGTGTGGTTTCTACCCCCTGTGGTGACTTAATCACCACACCAATTCCAGTTAAACTGTTGGCTTTTGATCCATCGAACCACATTTGCCATAGTTCAATACTAACCATACCAAGATCTAGTGTCTCTTGGCTTTCTGTCTGACATAAATGATCTGCCAAGAAATTAGCTAAAACTTGTCCTTTTACTACTTTTTAGGGAACATATTCTAGATGAAATTCTGATAAAGCTAGCATCCATTTGCCAATTCTTCCTCTCAACATAGGTCTAGACAACATAAATTTAACCAAATATGTGGTTGCAATTACCAAGACAATTGTAGGCAAAAGATCGTATCTTAGTTTCATTGCAGCAAAATACAATGCAAGACGCAGCTTTTCTACAGATGAATATTTACATTCACAAGAATTTAAGAACCTACTAAGGTAATAAACTGCTTGCTCTTTGCCTTCTTCATTGTCCTGGGCTAAGAAAACTCCCAGTGAATCTTCTGCTGCAGTAATATACAACTTCAAGGGCTTATCACCCTTTGGTGGCATCATCACTGGAGGCTTGGCCAAGTAGGCTTTGATTCCTTCGAAAGCAGTTTGATGCTCTGCTGTCCACACAAACTCCTCTTCATCTTTCAACCTTTTTTTTTGGGTGAATGATCTTTCAACCTTAATAAGGAAGAAAACACTTTAGTTTTCCCTGCAGTATTAAAAATAAATCTTCGAAGAAAATTAACCTGTCCAAGGAATTTTTGAACTTCTTTCTTACTTGATGGAAGCCTGGCTTCAATGATAGCTTTGGCTTTGTTTTGATCAATTTGTATTCCCTTCTTGTGTACTACATAGCCCAAGAAGTTTCCAGTTGATACGCCAAAAGCACATTTGAGAGGATTAAGCTTCAACTTGAATTTTCTCATTCTTTCAAAAGTTGCTTCCAAGTGAAACAAATGTTCCTCCATGGATTAGGACTTCACTACAATGTCATCAATGTAACACTCTAAATATCCTCCAATGAGATCATGAAAGATAGTGTTCATAACCCTTTGATATGTAGCCCTAGCATTCTTCAGGCCAAATGGCATTTTAACCCATTCGAAGGCCAATGTTCCCAGGACATCGGAATGCTGTCTTATGGATATCCTCTTCTGCAATGCAGATTTGGTTATAACCAGACTGTCCATCCATCATTGATAAAATCTTGTGCTCTACTAAACTATCCACCAATAAATCTACTATGGGCATGGGGTACTCATCTTTTGGAGTTGCTAAATTCAGGTTTCTAAAATCTATGCATACCCTCATGTTACCATTCTTCTTAACTACAGGCACAATATTGGATAGCCATTCAACATACCTGGCTGTCCTAATAAAGCCTGCCTTGAGAAGCCTAAGAATTTCCTCCTTGACCTTCTGAATCACTTCAGGACTCATCCTTCTTGATTTTTGCTTGTATGGCTTGAAATTAGGCTTCATAGGGAGCCTATGTTCTACTAATGACCTATCCAATCCTGGCAATTCATTATAAGACCATGCAAAACAATTTTTATGTCTCTTTAAGACCACCAACAACTGGTCCCTGTCAAGAGCACTTAACAAAGCACTAATGTAGGTGGGTTGCTGTGTAGAACCTTCCCCTAAGTTAACCTCTTCCAAGGGGTCTTGTATCTGAGAACTCACTAATGCTTCTTTTTTTATTTCTTCTGTCTTCGAAGCAATTTCTTTGCTTTGTTTTGCTCCCAGTTTCTTTGATTCAGCATCTTTGCCCTCCTCCTTATAGACAAAGTCTGTCCATAAGGCTTTTTCCTCATGTATTTCTTGAACTTTTGTTTCGATGTCCAATGCACAGTATTTATCAAAGGTCAAAGGTCTGACCTGTTGTTATTTATGCTTACAACCAACTATCATGGCTTCCTTCTCTTGTTCATAAACCTTTTGGATTATTGCTTTTAAGTCTAATGCTATGAACTTAACTAAAGCCAAAGGTCTGGCTTCTTGGGTTTCACCTTCTTGCCTACAACCAGGCATCATTATCATCTTTGACGACGAATTCTTCATCAGCACTCTCCTGTACCAAGTGCTTCAGGTGTGCTACTTCCTCATCAGTTGTCACTTCGGCTGAACCATCAGGGTTTCTCAGTATATTGAGTGGTGTTACTCCTTCAGTATACAATTTGGCCTCCGCAAAATCAGCACAAGCGACAAAGGGTTAAGGATTTGCATTGATCTCCTCTGTCTCTTCATTGCACAAGGCCATCATTATCTTCTGATGTAGAGAGGAAGGCACACATTTGTTAGTGTGAATCTAGTCCCTACCAAGTAGAGCATTATACTTAGCATTGCTGTTAATAACAAAGAATGTCGTCATGCAATCTCTAGTTTCTACACTCAAGTTGATGGGCAAAATACCCTGAGCCATCTATTTATCTCCAGCAAAACCAGCAATGGTTGTGCTATTTGGGATTAATCTGGGGTTCCTTTCTCCTAGTTTCTTCAAAGAAGATTTCAGAAGCAGGTTTACTACTGCCCTATTATCCACCAATGCCCGGTTCATCTATATCCCGTCGAATAAGGCCTTAATATGCAAAGGTTTGACATGTTGTGTCATGGATGTTGTAGGATACTCAAAAGGGTATGAGAGGTTAATACTTACTTCCTCATTCTCATCTTCAGTTTCCATTGGTGTGGCTATCTCAGACTCATCTTGAATCATGCTAACCTGTGAGTCTTCACTAGAAACTGGAACAGGGTTAATCTCCTAACCTTCTTGGTTTCCATCCTCAGCCTGGAACTCTTGTGGCAATATATGCACCATATTCACTGACACTGGAGGAAATGAGCCAAACTGAACTGTCGGCTGCTCTTGTTTCTTTTCCAAGCTAACTTGTTCAGTTACCTCAGAAGCATCCTCCATGCTACACTCTGGAACTTCAGTACTAGTGACTTCCTTCGAATGGCCTGTTCCTGCTGGTTTTTCGACCAAAAATGTCTGTTCAGCCATGAAGGCTTCAAACATTTCCTCCTCAACAATCTCTTTCCTTTGGTCTAGGTCAACTTCTCCCTCTGCCTCACTGTCGCTTTCCATCAAAGCCTTTTCAAGACCTGCTAAACTGGATCTTTCTTTGGCTTTCATTTTAGAGTGAACTTTAGCCAACTGCTCTTTGCTGTAACTCCTTTTGTCCTGAGGAGTTGATTTTGGACTATGATCCAACTTGGAACTTTTTCTTCCCTCTGTCTGGCCTTTTGGCTGGGCCAATGAAGAACTTTCACCACTTTCTTTCAGATCCTTTTGGTACTGAGTGTACCTTCGCTGGATCTTCCTCCTTTGGGACCTAGAAATCACTAGGACCATATTTGGTTCCTTTGTTTTTGGATGTTTTAGTAACACCCAATTATTTGGAGTCACCAAGGGAGGTTTAACCATCCTACCCTGGTCTCCAACAACACTTCTCTGGGTAGGAATTTCCTTAGGCTTGTTCTGCATGACAAACCAATCTAGAACTCCAGGTACACATGAATCCACTAGCTCAGTTGTTGAATTGTCTCTTTCTGTCTTCGAAGCCAGTTTCGAAGCTGCCTGTGGAGACCACTGCCTGGCCCTACCCCCCTGTCTTGGACCTAATTTAGGCCTTTCATAAGGGTGGCTACTTTCCATCTTGTGAGAGACTGGTCTAGGAGGCCAATCTCTGGCTCTGATCCTATAACTTGAACCCACCTCGGGTCTCCTCTCAGAATGATTGCCCTCCATTCTGTAATAGTTGGGTGGTCTGAACTCATGTAGAGGTCTCTTGCCCTTGGAGTGCATTCTAGTGCCTGTTGGTTCAGCCAAGAATGGTTGCTATCTAGGACCAGTTGGCCCAACCAAGAATGGTTGTTGTAGGCACTGGTTGGTTTAGGGCGTCTCTGTACATCCTTGTAATACTGCTTCCCATCAATTGGAAGCCCTTTCAACCATTTGCAGCTTAACCTGCATCTGGGACACATTCTTTGCATGGCAGCTGCCTCTAAAGAGTCATCATCCAGTGCCTCCTCATCAGAGTTTTCCCTTTAGTCTATAAAGCTCTGCCCATTCGCTGGTGAACTTCTAGCATCTTTCTCGACAACAGTATGACTGGCAACATGCATCTACACATTAACCTCTTCCAATTCCTTCAGGGATAAGTTCTGGAAGTCTGGCACAATAATATTGGTTGTAACTTCTCCAATTTTTGGGAATGGATTAGTGTCAATCCCCATAGCTTTCTTTACTTTAGCTGGGAATTTTAGAATCCCTTTTCGAATCTGTTCTTGGATCCTGTCTCGAAAAATAATACAGTTTTTAGTTGAGTGAGACCAAGAATTGTGCCATTTACAATACATTTTTTCCTTTAAGTTCTTCTGGAGAAGGAATTTTGACTCCTTTTGGTAACTTTAGGAAATTGGCTGCAAGCAAATGATCAAAAATATCACTGCCTTTGTTAAATCGAAAGAATATTTCCTATGAAGGTCTTTCTTTTTAAAATGTTGATCTATTGTAGTGTCTTTATGAATTAACGCCTCACAGATCACAGGCTCTTTTCCTATGATCTCTGCTACATCAATCTCATAATTAGGATCTCTCTAATACGTCTTGTATGATGCATTACTTCGATCTTGTTCTTCCTCAAGTAATGATTCATATTTAGACACCTTATAGGCTAATTCCACTAAGTCTCGAAACTCAGTTGAGTCAAACTTCTTTCGAAGCCTAAACTCTAAACCACTTTGAGCTAATCTCACAAATTCAGGCTCTGGTAGAATGATCCTACACTTATTTCATGCTCTTTTGAATCTGGCAATAAATTGAACAGCCTTCTCATCAGGCCTTTAACTCAACCTTGCCAAATCTGCCATAAAAACTTCTGGTTCCGTTTGGAAAAATTGGGCATGAAATGCCTCCTCCATTTGTTGCCAAGTTTGGATAGAGTCAGGTGTAAGATTAATATACCATACAAAAGCTGCCCCAGTTAGAGAATTTGGAAAAAGTCTTAACTTCATGTAATCATTATTGGTAAATTCAACACGCTGGGCAGCAAACCTAGCTATATGTTCTACCGTTGACTAGTTTCCATTCCCATAAAAAAGAGCAAAGTCTGGTATTCTAAACCCTCTTGGGTATTCATGTATCCTATCCACCCATTCTGGATATGGTTTCCTATACACAGGAGTTTGAACCCCCCGAGCCATAGGTCCACACATTTCTCTAACAATATCAGCAATTTGGTCTCTAAGAACCATATTTTGTGCTTGTTGAACCACCACTGGTGGAACAAACACAGGATTTAGTGGAAACCTTGTGCCTGAGGTCCTCTTGGTCCATAGGGAGATATATTTGGGACTGGCTGTCCCTGTGGTGCTGGCTGCTGTTGAGGGTATGGTTGACCTCTCTGAGCCTGTCCTGCGAAAGGACCTGCGAAAGGTGCTAGAACAAGTGTTGTGTCTCTTCTAGTCGTAGGAAACCCTTCCAACCTGTAACGCACTCAAAATAAACCCATTTCAATCATACATTCTTAACATGCTTAGACATAAGAGAATAAAGCATAATTACATTTCATCAGAGTATTCATTACAGAATGTATTACATGTTGACAACAAAAATAAATGCCCTAAGGGCTTATAACTTTCCAAGCCAACACTTGGTTACAAAAACGAGAGTACTAACTCTACTTAAAATAAGTCCTTGGCTTGATATACATGTAATACAATAAAAACAACAAAAGAGTCCAATAGCCTCAAGCCTCCCAAGCTACGTCCTTGGAGGTGGCATGCTACCTGCATCTGAAAATGATGTCCCATATAGGGTGAGCCAACGCCCAGTAGAGATATGCTAAACATACTATGAGCGATAACTAAAACATTAGCATTTGATAAATGTTTAACTCACATAAATCAATTCATAACTCATTTCAATTACATACCCAATTCTCAATTCATAACCGTGGCTCAGAACCTGGCCATATGCTTTAAATGAGATTACATCTCGTATCAATAATTCTTCCATTTCAACAATTCAAATGAGACAACAACTCATATCAAAACACTCCCATAAGCCTCAATAGATACACATATTGCTATATCAATAACACGTAAAAACACTTCCATACTTCACAAATGATACACAGATTTGCTGTATCAATACTTCAATAGATACACATATTTGCTGTATCGATGGAGTCCATCCCCTATCTCCTCCCAAACAATATCCGGTTTAGGAGTCCATCCCCTATCTTCCCCTAAACCAAGCCAAGAAGCATGATATTCAAGATGCTATAAAAAAATGCAAGTCCAAAACAAATTGCAATAATCATCTAGGCGTCACCGCCTTCCTGCTCGTCACCTACATATATATAGAGAGGGTGAGCTTGGATACTCAGTGAATGATATTAGAAATAAAGGTTTGAATGGATGATATCCAAGATACTTGTCAAAACAATACATATAATAGCTCGTACAAAATCAAGGGACGAATCAAGTTCATCTATCAAATCTTTCAAAGCGTCTTGGATGTTAATAGCATCTACATAATACCAAACGATGACATTCCAGACAAACAAACCCACGCGGAAAACCGTCAGTGGCAAAGCAAGGGTACAGTTGCATTATAGTCCCTTGGCACTAAGGACTTTCAAAACAAGGGTATAGTTGCAATATAGTCCCCTGGCACTAAGGACTTCCCCAGAATGTCATCAAAACAAAGCTAATACTTTATACAAAACTAGGGACAATGATTCATGCTTAATCAAATACTTTTCCAAAACGAAGAAAAGCTTTATCAAACTTTATAACATAACTTTATTAAAATTACCACTCACTTAGTTCTTCGGGTGTCGGGGTCAAAGCAAGGGTCCAAGTCCTACAAACACATGGCAAGGTCTACTGAATGCACTTCAAGAAGACAAGAAAGAATGCTCAATGATGGATATGAAATGCATTCTCAAAACAAGCTTAGCATGAGTGTAAATGATCTCGGGGTTTCTTCAAAACTACGTCAAGACAAAGCAAAACATGCTGGGAAATTAGACACTGTTTGTCATCTCGGAAAACATGCTGGGTACCAACCAGGTCTTGGCCGAGGTCCCACACCTCTTGGCCGAGGTATGGTCCCGACGACCACATTCAGGGAAATGGAGTCTGGAAATTCTGGGGTTCTTTTTGAAGAACATGAATGCTAAAATCATAACTTGTTTATTCAAAATCAGAGTTCATGATATGAGTTCGAAAACATGGACCTGGGTACCCATACTTGAAGATCTTAAGAAAACAAACACAAAAACATGGATCTTGATGTAAACTTTTGGATCAAAACAAGACTTTTCTTCAAGAACTCAAAACACCATTTTCTCTTCCTAGAGTCTCTCTCTCTCTCTCTCTCTCTCTCTCTCTCTCTCTCTCTCTCTCTCTCTCTCTTCAAAGACAAAAGATATGACAAAATGATGTGTTTTCTCTACTGCCAGCAAACTTAACCCTCTGCTGGGACACGTGGCGATGACTGGTTGGTTCTCCTCAAAAAGGTGACTGAATGACAAGACAAAAGGTATGACAAGGTGTGTAAAACAAGCAAGGTGGTATGGGCATTCTGGCAAGGAAAAGATCTCGGGTTAAAACATCGGCTCCGGCAAAAAGGGTTCCAATGATCTCGGCCAGGATGGATAACGCATGGTCCAAATGTGCCACACCTCGGCCTAGGTTATACCGGTCCAGAACAAGACCACTAGGTGCAAGGATCAAGATCTTGAATGCCTAGGTGGTAACATCTCGGCCTAGATGACATCTCGGCCAAGACGCCAGGGTGAAGGTGGAGGTCAACCAAAGGGGTTCCAAGATGGCCCTAGGAATAAAAGGTTCAAGGGCGTGACCTAGGCTTAAGATGACCTCGGCTATACACACCAAACAAGAACAAAGCGTACTAGCAACACTTAGGCAAAACAAATCAAAGTCTATAGATGCAACTTAACAAGACAAAATCATGTAAATGCATATGAGCATGACTGAGGCAAAGTAAAGGTTGTTACACATTTCACAATATATAACTCAATATGCATTATTAACATGCTTTCCCTTGAAATTTACCAATTTCAACACGTATTCCACAATTCTATATCATATTCAATGTTCATGATATATTTCCATGTCTACAATACATTCAACATATGCAATGTTACATTAAACTTCCATTTCAAGGCAAGTTTCAAAATACTTCCATAAATCAAAACATATACAATGTTTTACAACTCAAGACATATTTAATGCTCTTAAGGTTCATCAATATTACAAATCTCAATACATGGTTAAACATTTACAAACAAGTCCGGATATTTCTCACGGACGTCCACCTCACGTTCCCAAGTGGCTTCCTCCACTCCGTGATGTTTCCACAAAACTTTTACTAAGGAATGGTCTTGCCTCGCAAGACTTGATCCTGCCTATCCAAGACCCGAACCGGTCTCTCCTCATACGAGATATCCTCGTCAATCTCCAAATCGGTCCAATCCAGCACATGGGACGGATCCGGCTCATACTTCCGAAGCATACTAACATGAAACACGTCATGCACTCCGGACAACTGTGGTGGCAAGGCCAAATGATAGGCAACCTCGCCAATCCTCTCAAGGATCTCAAAAGGGCCAATTAACCGAGGGGACAACTTCCCACTCTTCCCAAACCTCATCAAACCCCGTCTAGGTGATATTTTTAGAAAAACATGATCACCCGTCTCAAATGCCAAAGGCCTCCTCCTACGGTCGGCATAACTCTTTTGGCGACTCTGGGCTGTAACAAGCCTCCTACGGATAAGCTCAACTTTCTCCGTCGTTTCCCTCACCAACTCCGGGCCCAACAAAGGTGCATCACCCACCTCAGCCCAACAAACTGGAGACCTACACGGTCGGCCATACAAGGCCTCAAACGGTGCCATACCGATACTCGACTGGAAACTGTTGTTGTAGGCAAACTCCACCAAGGGCAAGTGCCTCTCCTACAACCCACTAAAGTCAAGGACACAACCTCGAAGCATGTCCTCAAGGATCTGAATAGTACATTCGGACTGCCCGTCAGTTTGAGGATGGTAAGCCATGCTAAAGGTCAGTCTAGTACCCAAGGCACTTTGCAAACTCTGCCACAACCTAGCAGTAAAGCGTGGATCTCTATCTGAGACGATCGACACTGAGACCCCGTGCAACCTCACTATGTCCCGAATATACAAGTCGGCAAGATGATCTACCGAATCTCTCACGCGCATAGGGATAAAGTGCACCGACTTAGTCAACCGGTCTACAACCACACAAATAGCATCACTATCCCGATGAGTCCTCAGAAGACCTACAACGAAGTCCATAGTGACATGCTCCCACTTCCACTCGGCAATAAGTAAGGGTTGTAACAAACCCGCTGGCCTCTGATGTTTGGCCTTCACTTGCTGACAAGTAAGGCACTTTGATACGAAAACTGCCACATCTCTCTTCATACCCCACCACCAAAACTGGCGACCCAAGTCACAATACATCTTGGTGCCTCCCGGATGCACCGCAAGGTGTGAATGGTGAAACTCTCGGAGAACGTCCTCTTGGCAAGACTCCGGCACAAACAAACAGTCTCGGTATCTCACACTCAGGTTGGGATACACCGTCAAACCCTTCTCAGCCTTCCCACTAGAGATCTTCTCTCGAAGGGATTCTACCTCAAGGTCACCTCTCTGTGCCTCTAACACTCGAGTCACAAGTGTAGGCTGCGCAACAACAGAAAACAAGGCCGCAGTCTCAACGGATTCGCCCAGAAGCAAATCAAACTCCCCAAGTGCACCCAACATTTCCCACTCCCAGATGGCTATACAAGCTACAACACTAATGGATTTCCTACTAAGGGCATTGGCCACAACATTGGCCTTTCCCGGGTGATAGTGCAACTCGAAATCGTAGTCCTCAATGAACTCCATCCACCTCCTCTGCCTCAAATTTACATCCCTCTCTGTAAACAGGTACTTCAAACTCTTATGATCCGAGAATACCTCGAATCTCTCACCATAAAGGTAGTGCCTCCAAATCTTCAAGGCAAAGATCACAACTGCTAACTCTAGGTCGTGTGTAGGGTAATTCTTCTCGAGAATTTTCAATTGACGTGAGCCATAGGCTACCACTTTCCTCTCTTGCATCAATACACAACCCAAACCCTCTCGTGAGGCATCACAGTAAACCGCATAACCCAAACCCCTCTCCGGTATAATCAGGACTGGAGTGGTAGTCAATCTAACCTTCAACTCTTGGAATGACTTTTCATAAGTCTCACTCCATACAAATTTGACCATTTTCCGTGTCAATCTAGTCAACGGCGAAGCTAGTCTGGAGAAATCCTTCACAAACCGGCGGTAATACCCAGCTAATCCCAGAAAACTGCGGATCTCAAAAACACTCTTAGGCTGTGCCCAATCCTGCACTGCCTCAATCTTGGATGTATCAACAAACACCCCTTCCCCGGAGACCACATGGCCTAAGAACTTAACCTCTCTTAGCCAGAACTCACACTTCCCAAACTTGGCATACAGCCTATGGGTTCTAAGCAACTCAAGCACCACTCTCAACTGTTCTTCGTGTTCCTCCTCAGAAGGTGAATAAATCAAGATGTCGTCCATGAAAACGACTACAAAACGATCTAGGAATTCCCGGAATATCCGGTTCATCAAATCCATAAACACTGCTGGTGCGTTGGTGAGCCCAAAGGCATCACCAGAAACTCATAGTGGCCATACCGCATACGGAATGCCATCTTCGAAATATCCTCCTCCCTAACCCTCAACTGGTGGTAACCTGATCTCAAGTCTATCTTGGAGAAACAACGGGACCCCTTCAACTGGTCAAACAAATCATCTATACGGGGCATAGGGTATTTATTCTTAACCGTAGCCCGATTTAATTTCCGATAATCGATGCAAAGTCTCAAGGCACCATCTTTCTTTTTAGCAAAGAGGGCCGGTGTTCCCCACGGCGAAACACTAGGGCGAATAAAGCCCTTGTCTAGTAATTCCTGGAGCTGAACCTTCAATTCACTCAACTCGGCTGGGGCAAAACAGTAAGGTGCCATAGCAATCGGCGCTGTGCCAGGCACTAAATCAATGGAGAACTCTATCTCTTGATGAGGTGGCAAACTAACAAGATCCTCGGGAAAGACCTCCGAGTACTCACAAACCACCTCAGCAACTCAACCCCGGTCTCATCCTACTCACTACTCATAAGGCTAGCGAGAAGACCACTAAGCTCACTCCGCCCTCGTGGATCATACACCGGTGGCAACACACTACCAACCCGATCCCCCAAGAAATGGAAACAATCCCCGCTCAAGGTACATACTGTGACCCTCTGGCAGTAACAATCAATAACAGCCCGGTATGATGATAGCCAGTCCATACCCAAAATAACATCAAAACCCGACATAGCCATAACCACAAAATAAAATGGAAGTCGGCGATCTGCTACCTCTATATTGCACCCTCTACACCCTTGTTTCAGAATCAACTCACCCCCAACAGGTGATACAACACAAATAGGAGATGCTAACCGTGCCAACTCCAGACCCAAAACAGATGCAAATGCAGCAGATATAAAAGAATGGGATGCACCCGTATCAATCAACACATTGGCAACCGAGTTGCAAAACAAAAGGTACCTCTCACAACCGATGGAGCTGGTACAAGATCCTGCGCGGTAACAGCATACACGCGCCCTATAGGCCCCTGATCAACCTGCTCACCTTTAGGAGCAAAAGACTGCTGCACAAACTGGGACGATGAAGCTCCCTGATTGGCCCTCGAGGCCTGAACTGACTGTGCTGGCTGAAAACTCTGTGTCTGCCTAGAACCAGACGCGCTCGATGTGGCACTCAACTGCGGAAAAAACCTCTTCAAGTGCCCCGCCTGACCACACTGGTAACAAGATAGCGGCTGACCCCTGCCCTGACACTGGCTCTGAGGTTGAGCCGAAGATGAAGCAACTCTCTGACCTCCGCTCCTCTGCGAGCAAGCTGGAGACTTGTGGCCCAGCTGACCACATTTGTAACAAGTCACGTCTCCCTGGCTGCCTCTCCTAGAGCCTGCACTCGGCACTGGAAAGGTAGATCTAGCAAAACCACCCTAAGACTGCTGAGGGTTAGAACCCCTCTGTCTCCTGCCATCACCCTGGCCATCCTGAATCCTCTTGGAGCCTCTCTGCGTCTCCTCCTCCTCCTGCATCATAATCTCCATATGGGCTGCAGCATCTACAAGGCGCCCATACTCCCGGGTCATAGAACCCCCAACTCTCATCTTGAGGCCATGCCTCAACTTCTTCTCAAACTCAAGACAATGGCGTTCCTCAGACGCCACAAGCTCAGGTGTAAACCTGGACAAACTAGTAAACGCGGCCTCAAACTTGGCCACTGAAGAACTCGGTTGCTTAAGCTGGCAGAACTGATCTCTCAACTTCTCCCTAACAGTGGGAGACAAAAACTTCTCCTGGAAAGCATGTACAAAAGCCTCCCACGTGCCACCAATACGACCCCTCATGAATTTCCACCACTGACCTGCATCTTCCTTCAGCTGGAAAGACGCCAAGGTTACCTTCAAAGCCCCGTCCTCGATGCCAAGCATCTCAAACGTCTTCGTCATCTGTTTGAGCCATTCATCAGCTTTCAGTGGCTCTTTCGGATCCCCAAAAAACTCATCCAGATTAGACCGGAAGAACTCCCTCTTCAGAAAAGAAGGCCCTGCCTCTGCAACATGGGCCTGAACCTGATTCTCAGCTCTGAGAATGCCCAAGGACTCCCTCAAAGCTCCTGCCATCTCACGGGCTAAGGCGCCCATGGCCTGCTGACCTGCTGGCTCGGCCACATTGGCCTGACCAACCCCCTCCTGCTGCGCCGGAATCTCATCCGGTAGAGGCATCTCCTGCCTCCTAGGCCTACCACGCCTACCACCACGTTCTCGTCCTGACATCCTAATAAATGTAACGAAGAACATTAGCACATTCACAAATGTGCCGAAGCTATAACACTCGCGTCCTAATACATTGGACAACTGTAATTCATTCCACGTAAGCACATAATCACATAAGCACTTACGAATTTCATTTCCGGATAATGATGCTAGAGTTCCAGTTAGAAACAGCATTGATCAAGTGTTTTTCCAATAGGACTCCCAGAAACCCAAGGATCTAATCAACATCCTAGAAACTAAATCCCATACCTATATAGTCACATAAGCATGTTATCACATAAGCACATAGCATTACATTTAAGTCACTAACAAGCGAGACAAACCCATTGTGATACTAATCACTTCCCACATACCCAAAGTATTCAAACCCGGTACGCTCTGATACCAAGTTGTAACGCTCTCAAAATAAACCCATTTCAATCATACATTCTTAACATGCTTAGACATAAGAGAATAAAGCATAATTACATTTCATCAGAGTATTCATTACAAAATGTATTACATGTTGACAACAAAAGTAAATACCCTAAGGGCTTACAACTTTCCAAGCCAACACTTGGTTACAAAAAGGAGAGTACTAACTCTACTCAAAATAACCCTCGGCTTGATATACATGTAATACAATAAAAACAACAAAAGAGTCCAACAGCCTCAAGTCTCCCAAGCTACATCCTTGGAGGTGGCATGCTACCTGTACCTGAAAATGATGTCCCATATAGGGTGAGCCAACGCCCAGTAGAGATATGCTAAACATACTATGAGCGATAACTAAAACATTAGCATTTGATAAATGTTTAACTCACATAAACCAATTCATAACCCATTTCAATTACATACCCAATTCTCAATTCATAATCGTGGCTCAGAACCTGGCCATATGCTTTAAATGAGATTACATCTCGTATCAATAATTCTTCCATTTCAACAATTCAAATGAGACAACAACTCATATCGAAACACTCCATAAGCCTCAATAGATACACATATTGCTATATCAATAACACGTAAAAACACTTCCATACTTCACAAATGATACACAGATTTGCTGTATCAATACTTCAATAGATACACATATTTGCTGTATCGATGGAGTCCATCCCCTATCTCCTCCCAAACAATATCCGGTTTAGGAGTCCATCCCCTATCTCCTCCCACACAGTACAATGTATATAAACACATATCATATACACGTTCCATCAATACACAATTTCGATGTATTATTTTAACCGTCATATTCGATGACATACTCAATCGACTAGTTTTAGTTTGCCTAATCATCATGCATTGTCTACAACAATCAAGACTATCCTCCACCGATAGTCCAAAGCAATTATTTCTAAACAGATAATAAATGCATCAACAGATAAATTATCAATAATTACGAAGGTGAGTGATTAATAAATCTAACTCCACCATTTCATCGCATAATAAGCCAATTTCATTATTTCCAACTCAATTTCATATTTCCATAATAAATGTCATTAACTACACTAGTGACCCAAATACACCCAAACATGGCAATTTCCCCATTTTCTCAATATTGACCCAAAGGCTCAAATATTATCAACAACAATAATAATCTCTATTTTAAACCCAAAACACATAGGTATGAGTTAAATGAACAAAACCCCTATTTTCAACCTTATACATTTCAAACCCTAACTTCCCAAATCAACCATCTATACAAATAACTCAACATTTATGTTAAAGCACATAAGAATGAGTAGGAATCTCTACCTCAAATTCGGAGCCCAAAGGAAGAAGATGGAGAAATTTCGAAATGCTCCAAAACTCAAGATTATCGGATCAAAAGATAGCCCTCAACTAACTCCACACTTTTTACAAAGGCCCAAGGTGAGGAGATCACTCATACTAGATCAATCCCTAGAGAGAAGTTAGAGTTTTAGAGTAAGGTGCTCTCCAATGGAGGTTTTCAAAAGTAAGAGAGAGAAAAGGAGTTGAAAAAGTGATCCAAAAAGTCGAACTTCAGACTGATATACTACACTCCCCGCTCGAGCGTCAGACACAGACTCACGCTCGAGCGTCAAAAGCGCCGCTCGAGCGTCGAATGCACACCTGTAGAAGTTTTGCAGGCGATGGTCCCCGCTCGAGCGTCAAACTCCCCGCTTGAGCGAAGGGACAAAATCAAAGGGTCACGCTCGAGCGTCAAAATCCCCGCTCGAGCGTACGAAGACCTGCAGAGAAAAATACTGGAGGATGGAAATTTACGCTCGAGCGTCAAAACGCCCGCTCGAGCGGAGGAGCAACAACAAAGGGCCCACTCGAGCGTCAGAAGCCCTGCTCGAGCTTGAAGGCCAAATTCTGGGCATCAACTTTTGGTTTCAAAGCACAACCAACCTGTTTCAAACCTGCCCAACACAACCCAAGACTCAAATACAAAGAGTAAAGGATGAAAATGAGAATGAGGCAACAACACATCCACGGAACCGAGTCCGAAATACAACAAATAAAGAGAGGAAAAACCAGGATCGCTATAACCCCGGGTACAAATTCAAACAAACGATTAGTGAACCCCCTTGTGCCAGGTATGGCTTCAAACATGGGATTTGGAAACATCCTTATGCCATTTTCTTGTGTTGGCCCAAATCCACCAATTTGTATGGCTTCACTGTTAAGTAATGAGGCATTTTGATTTATCATGGGCCTCGAAAGAGACTCATACCAAGACTGAGGTGATGGTCTTTCAAAATTTTCATTACTAGTTTAACCATTAGTATGTCCATTACTTTGCATAGGCTGTTTATCTCTAGCCAATCTTTGCTAAGGGACATTTGAAATTTCCTCTATATGTCTTGTATTAGTTGGTTGATGGGTATTCATCCGATCCATAAAGGATATTGTCCATTTTTCCATTGTGTTCATTAACTGCTGTCCCATGGCATCTACTAGGCCTCCCCACGGATTCATTGGCTGAGTAGATGGAACAGTGGATGGTCCAATTCCATGGTCTCATCCACTATTCTGGACACGTGGTGTATGTTCTGCATTATTGGTCTGTTCGACCATAGGTTCTGATGAGATAGGTGCTTCCATAGGATGTGTTATCACATTGTCCTCTAAATCAGGTACCTCTATCTCTCTTTCCACACCTTCTTCCAAGCATTCATTTTCTCCTTATCTCTTACGTCTAGCCATTTCAATTAGTTCCACTGTGCATGCCAAAAAATATATGTTGGTTTTTTTGGCTTTTGAAGGTTAGTATTACAATTTTAAGCATGCCAGTAAGGATCAATCAGTCCTTACAGAAGATTAATTGCCAACCAATTATCAGACGATTGTGTTCCAGTGCTTTCAGCCTCAATGAAGAGGACTTTTACTAGTGGCTTGTTTAGGAGAATTTAGTAAACAATAATTAAATGAAGAACAATTGCAGCATTTTATTAAGTAAAAATGAAAAACTTACAATGATCTGATCCAGTCTCGTAGAGGTTTACAGCAACAAGCTACTTGAAACTACTCCTATGAATAAAGTGCAATACAAGAATTTGAAGTACAGAATGTAAAGAACAAGAAATGTAAAAACTGGTTTCTGGATCTGAGCCTAGATCTTTCTTTCTGGAGCCTTCTCTGCTGTTTATACTTCTCAATGATAACCGTCGAAATGGACTTCTAACCGTCGAAACCTCCCTTCATGATCGCTGATCATGCTCTCTCACAGTTAGCTCCACTAAGCCATATTTGCAGTTAGGCTTCCCTCCTAATTTTGAATTTGAACCTTGTGAGTAACTGTTAGGCCACATCACCTTATATCCCTCGATCATTCCAGTGCTACACAGACCCATTATTATCAGTATGGGTTGACACGTGTCTGACTATGGTTGGCGATTTATATTACTTTTCTAAATTGCCCTTCTCATGCCGCGTGTTGAATCGTGATTGGCTTGTACAATATATACAGCCAACAGGCACTAAGACGAAATTCCTTACCAACATTAATGCATGGATAGGAGAGGCAAATGAATTGCATGTAGATTTAAATTTGTACCAAAATGCTTTTTGATTAGGTGCCAAAGGTAATAAAAAAGAAAGGAAAAATTACATTGATTTTCTTCAAAATTTAAAGAAAATACAACAAATATCACAATTTAAGCATAATTATATCGCTTTCTCTTTTAACATAGCTAAATGAATAAAAATTAATACAGTCAGTGTAAAAGAGATGATAACATCATTTTTCTATTTAAGCATGTCCAATTCTTAACTTCTTTTTTTAATCAAATTAAAATTTGATAAAAAAAAAAAAAATACTCAAAAACTATCTCTAATCATTAAATCAAATGTTTATCAAATTCAAGAAATTTGTTTCCATCGACTTATCATCAAATCTTTTGTCAAATTTAAATTTAATGAAAATTTAAACTGATAAAACATTGGAGACGATTTTTTCATCAAAATTGGTGACAAAGAAATTTAGAATAAAAAGAAAATTTTTAAAAAGATTTTCTTTTAATGAAAATATTGATTAATTCATAATCAAAATTATAAAGGAAACAAATTTAAAACCAAATTAAATAAATTAAAAAAAGGGTAAATTACAAATACATTCTCTGAGGTTTGCTTAAAATACGAATTGCCCCTTGTGATTTGAAAAATTACAAATATCTCTTAGTTAGACTTTTTTATTTAACAGAATTAATTGAAAAAGTGAAATTTCTAACTGTTCACCTATACAATAATAAAATTATCTGAATAATTAATTGAAATAAAATTTTAACATTATTAAAAATTGTTAATTAACTTAATAATTTATTAATAAAAGAACATATTTGTTATGAAATTAGAAACCTCCGAGGCGTGATGTAATTTTTGAAATCTCAAAGAGAAATCTGTAATATCATTAAATCTTGAGGGAAGTGTAGGTAATTTGCCCATAAAAATAAGTATTTGTATCATCATCATCAAATAGGATCCTCTCCTTGAGTTTCCTCCTTGATTTCCTACTTGTTATGTCATTGGGCCTATTTTTAGATCCAATTTCGATGATCCAAACCGTTCACATTTTAAGATTTGTTGAGTATATCATACCTATAAAAAATCAAATTGATAAGATATCAGAAAGTATGTGTTTGGAAAACTGTTTCTTAAATTTTTTTAAAAAATAGTTTTTAGTTCGATGATCTGAACACATGCTTTCTAATATCTGATCAACTTGATTTTTTACAGGTATGATATGCTCAACGAATGTTAAAATATGAACGGTTCGGATCATCAAAATTGAATCCAAAAGTGGGCCCAATAGCCCAGCAAGTAAAAAATGAGAAAACTCAAGGAGAGGATCCTCATTCCATGTTCATATCCACCCACACTTTCCACAAATTGTTTACAGAGAGTTGTCATGGAAGTAGTAGCAAAAGAAGCCTCAATTCCCAATTCATCAACATTCTTTTCTCTCTCGAGCCCTTAAATCCGAATACCCACTAAGAATTTCCCTAGAAATCTACATTTCTCTTCTCGAATTCCCGCCAATTGCGTTGTTCCATACACTCTCTGCGACTTTTGTAGCTAAATATAATGAAATTCATGGTGTTGAAGACTCACTAACGAGTATGAAATTAGGGTTTCTCAAGCTTTGTGTGAAGCGGGGAATTATTGCGATTATAGTGGTTGTGAATTGGGGTTATTGAAGACACAGCATAATTTGTCTCTCTGCATTTTGGAAGGTACATATTTTCTACTCCAATTGGGATTTATTTGTTTATTTATTGGTGAAAATTTTCTGGTGTAAGTGTTTTCATGAATGGGAACATATTAGATTTCTATTTTTGTGCTAGGAATAAACTCTTTTAAGAATTCAAGTTGTTTAGTTTATGCCAGGTTGTTTGATAAGTAAAAATTTTGGCTTTGCAAATTCATGTTTGATTTTGGTATGTGTATCAGTGAAAGTATTAGTTACTCCATGAAGGAGATTAAAGGATTTGTGTAGTTTTATTGGCTAGCCACAAGCTCACACATCCAATGAAGATATTAATCTCCACATTTAAGTGTGGTTTTGGTTTCCTTCAACACAAAACTCTGGTGGCAATAATTAGCGAGATTTTTTTTTTTTTTTTTGGAGATTGGCGAAAGTCAATTGTTAGTTGTGAGATTAACACCTATGTCTCCCCACCCTTTGCATAGCACTAAGTGTTTGTCCCCTTAATTCAACTCCCCCTAGGGAAAACCTCCCCCTAGAGACTAGGCCCTTAGAAAAGTCATGTGGCCAACCAGGTTAGCTTAGTTGGTTAATAATTAGCGAGCTTGGGTATCATGCCTTGTGGATGTGGGACAGTTGAAGAAGTAAACATCACACATGAGACCACAGGATTCACATGCCTAAGGCTATATACTTATTTCTATGATTTGGCTTTGAAATTGTGAAAGAAAAGTTCTAGACTTGGATTTGAAGGGGTGGTAGGCTGTTAAAATTTCATAACTATGGCAGAATTTTTTAAACAAAATTATGGGATCCCAGTTTGTGTTTTGGTGGATGATGACTGCAATGTCACACGTTAATGCCTTCTTCCACTTGTGGGGGTCGTGTTATGGTTAGCACTTGGATTTTGTCACCTTTTTCATGTGACTTTGTTCTAGGAATCTTCATTAAATACTTTATGACAAAAAATAATTTTTTTAAGTTGAAGTGGTGGAAATGAGCATAGATTTGGTTGTCCTGACTAAAATTTTTAAATACTAAATAATTACTCGGGGATACTTTAGTGGTAATCAATATTTGAATATTGGCCTAGCTTGTTTGAAGGTGGATGATAAAATAATTGTCGTCATTGAATGGTGGATGATAAAAAAATTCAGCTCAAATTTGTTGGTAATTTGAGCATAACACAAGTTCAATTTATTGTACTCGAGCCTGCCTTGGATTAATTACCATAGTTGCCAAGTGGTCATTTGCGAGGAATTATTTTGTTTTGCAGAAATTTGACGGTTGGCCGTTTGCCTGACGAATAGGAGGGGCTAAATGAATACATGGCTTCAAAAATAAGAAAATAGTGGAGAAAATGTATGATATCATTGGACGGGCAGTAGATAATTTTTGGTTGTGTTCCCATCTTATAACAATGAGACACATAGTTTGTCTCCAATGTAGGAGAAAATGTACGAAAAATTAGTTATATGGCCCCATACACTTGGAAGGGCAAACCACATAGAATATAGGCCGGTCCTATAGAATAATTTCGGCTTCTTGCCAATCACATTCCTAAGAAATCTCTCATCCACCGAAGTTGGTTTATGTCCTATCATATCTATAACAATTATCAAGGGTAACTAGAGTAATGCAGTCCTTTCAGAAATAAATTTTAAAAAATTTATCAATAAATCTTATTTTCAACTAAATTTGAATGTAGACAATTAAGTCTTATTTTTTTCTAATTTATTCTAGAAAACGTTCTCTTTTTCTTTATAATATCCTTTATTCCAATTTTTCCATTCTTATTACAATATGAACAACAATTATATAATCAATTTTAATTTACTTACAAAAATATATTTTTTAATTGCAAAAATTGAACAAACTACATCAAACAAAATCATACTCAACAATTTGATCAAAAGAACTATGTCATAGGATTCATCATTTTCTGTTGCCCTATACTATGAAAAATATATTTTGTAAGAAATCCAAAAAGTATATATATATTTTTAATATTCCATTAAAGAAATTGTGAAAAATAATACCCTGGCAAATTTATATATGTTTCAGACTGTGAGACAACAAAAAATGATTTTGAGCTTAAGCTTTTGTTCAATAACAAGCAAAACACTATCAAAATGTTTCATTACTTGCTTTGTAAATAGCCAAGGCATTACCAACTTTTAATTGATCAGGGCAAATTATATTAGTAGTCCTTATATTGGGGGATCAAACTAGACCAAAATGGTTTATGCAAATTGTTGAAGGAAAACAACACAACCAGGTGTAAGTGTTGGAATGCGTCCCATATCACCTGGAGTTGCCCTATATGTACTGGTTAGAAGGCTCTAGTTTTTCTCTCCTTAATACTTGGGTTTTAAGGAGAAGTGTGGGCTAGGGTTTTCAATTTGGTATTAGAGCTTGGTTGGCCTGTAATTGGTGTGTCGTTTGTCTAGCTACTATATGTTGTGGTCCAGGAGGATGTGTTGGAATGCGTCCCACATCGCCTGGAGTTGCCCCATCTATACTGGTTTTAAGGCTCCAGTTTCCCTCTCCTTAATACCTGGGTTTTAAGGAGAAGTAATTAAAAGGTCTAACAAATGATACAGTAAAGGAAGAAATCAACAAAAACAAATTGCGTTATCTGGTAAGTAGAATTTATCTTTGAGGCTTTATTTTGTTGGATTATCTCTTGTGGTTTCTATTTATAAGCAAAATTAGATTTACTTATGTTTTTTTATTTCAAAACTGGCTCCATACCTTTAAGTAGCACAATAAAGCAATAGTATCTACTTGAAGGGGTGTCTATCTTAGTTTTTGCGTAATGAGTCTGTGGGCATTTTTCCTCTTGAAGACAAGTGTTTTCTGGCTGACTTCCTATTTTGTAGCTTTTCACTTTTGCCTTTTTTTTTTCCCCTTCTCTCTTTGCAATGATTTTATTATGGTTTTTAGCACAACAAGAACATAATTCAACTTCCTAAGTTTGAAATTAATGTAAAATGACATCAGCCTGTTTGTTTCATTTTCAAAATATTTTTTTCTCAAAAAATCAGAACAAGATTCGTGAAGGGGGGGGGGAAAGGAGAAAAAGTAGCTATTTTGATTTTTATTTATGTTAACTACTTCAGAGCTTTCTATGAAATAGATTAAGCAGCCAGTTCCTTTGTTTTGTAGCCAACATGATCAGTCAACTTTGCTTCCTAATCAGCAAATTTTTTTTAAAAGCAAATTATGGACTCTCTAATGTTTGAATTTGTGTTTGGAAAGTTAGATAGTACAGCAGTTGCTTTTGTTCATCTTATTCAATATTTGAAATTATATATTAATGGTTGGGGGCAAGTTTAGTCCTCAAATTTTATGTTCTCATGTCTCGTAATATTTATAGTCATTGAATTATATACAAATGTCAAGGTATGAATAATTTAACAACTGGGAATGTTTTTCAATAGAGAAATTGAAAATTTTAAAGATAAAAAGAAGTTGGGTTTCATTAGTAGGATTTGAAATATATTGAAAATTCAACAATAAAGTTAGATCATAACCTGAGAAGTTAGAGTGATCCTACGCGTATAGAAAGAAAAACGTAGAGAAAGATCAATGTATGACGTAGATTTATTCTAGGTGTAGAAGGAACTAAATTCAACATAAAATTGAGATACATATTGATTTTTTTTTTTTTTTTTTTTTTTTGGGTGCACGTATCATTGTTGGAAAAGTTAAGGTCAAGAGAGTTAAATTAAATTTCTCGTCATCCAATTAAGCAGTTAAAAATAAGGTTGCTACTCAGGTGGGGCCAACCTGAGCAACAGGTGTCCAGCTTGAATTTTTAAGGACATGATTATATATTTTTGAGGAAAATGATATATAAGTCTATTTTTTAAATGGTGTGGCACTATATTAAAATGTCTTTACTCAATTTTTTCTCTCAATTATTCTCTAATCGTCAATCTGTCACGCCCCACTTTTTATTACTCGAAATCATTACCAAATCCAATAATTCACTTCAAGTTTAGAGACAACATGCGGAAATAAACTCAAATATTCGACTAGTAGAATTAAATAGTAATTCTCTCATTCGAATGCAAATTACATACAACATGAGCATTCTAAGTAAACTGCCCGTAGGCTTACAATCATTAAAGAATCAAAAGAAGGGTGTAGCCCTTTTACAACAATGGCACTCCGCCAACACAAAAGAGGCCCCGTGGCCAACAAATAAGAAGATCCAAATCTCGTAGCACATTCTGACTACCACCTGAAAAAGATTCAACGTGGGATGAACGTATAGTCCAGTAGGGATCTCAACATGATCCTCAACAATAACAACTTACAGATAGCTATGATCATGAATGCTCAATCTCATACTAGAATACTAATGTGGCAGTTTATACAAAAATATACATAAGTATGAACTTTTCTCAAAAACAACAATTTCATTCGACGCTATAAGCGATTCATCTTTCTTTTCTTTTCATTATCCCTGGTTCCCAAACTTTTATAACAATAACAACATCTTAGAAAACAATTTCACTAAGCCACTACCTTTCTCCCATTTTCCATACTTACAACAGATTTTCCCTTTTTCAAAACATACTTTCAAATACCCAATTTTCCTTCACACTTTCCCAAAATCTCACAATGGCATTTTGGTTTGTCCCCAATGCATTCATATCTATACATGCATGCCCTTAATAAAAGGGAGATAACAAATCACCAACATGTATATAATCAACAAATGAGGCAACTCGGCCCTCTAAAACTGTAACCATTGCAATCCATGATATACTCAGATACACTGAGACAAAAACAATAAAACTCTGCTCTACCGGCTATATGCACAGTAAGCCAGGGATACAACTCTCACAACAGTATGCCATTTTACCAAGCGCTAGCTGGAAGGGTGTGGTACCTTAGATTCTCAGCGCAATCAGTTCTCCAGTCGCTAGCTGGAAGGTAACGGTACCTCTGATTATAAGCGCGGTGTACAACACCAATAATCACAATACAACAGAACATAACCAACAAGTGTAATACATACACATAAACCATTGAAGATACATAAGCAATGTGTTAAAGTATACGAACACATACGTGTGTAGAGTACATCTCCTATCTCCTCCCACACACTGGAGTACATCACCTATCTCCTCCCTAACAATTATACATATATAATGTATCATAGCACTTCATTACATACAATGTTCAATCAACACAGGTGTAATGCATACACGACAATTCAACACAACCACGACAATTCAACACGACAATTCAACATCACCTATTATAAAAAGACTCAACTCTCATGAGATCTTAAACCCAACAACGACACTAGTACGATAGGTAAGGGCAAAACCCCCAAATGTGTGTATTCAACACTTCATGATACAATAATTCAATTCTCATATTATTTTCTGAAACTCACATAGAGTTAACATTTCATTTCCCATTTCCAAGATCAACTTCCAGGATTTTCCAATTCCGGCCGCCTTTTTCATTTCACAAAACCAATTCCATTCATTATAAAGCCATAACCTGACTCGATTCAATACATTCATTTCAAAACAACCCCAAAGCCATAGTTAATCCCTTAGGCATTAACACTTTCACCCAACTCATATTAACAATAGAGACTTACGAACATTGATCAACTACCCTCCATTTTAATTTACCAAATCAAAACATAATTTAGGGCTTTTTCTTCTTTCCACAATAACATGCTAATTTACACTCCAATTAGCCCAAAGAACTATCAATGATAAAATAATCATTCTCAAACAACCAACCCTAGGTTTCCTCACATGGTTTTCAAAGAAATTCAACATGATATGATTTTCATGCAATACAAAACTACCACATGTTTATCTATAGACGGAGTATTGAAAAAGAACAAGGAGAATCCCTACCTCAAATGGAGAACCCAAGGGGAAGAAGAGCCAAACTCGGAAGTGCTCCAATCCCACAATTTTTCAGATCAAAACGAAGCCCACGCAACCCTCTATCTTTCTTACAAAGAGATTAGGGTAGGAGCACCCAAGAACTAGATCAATCCCTAGAGAGAAGGTGAGTGTAGAGAGAGAGAGAGAGAGTCGAATCTAGGGTTTTGAGACAAAAGGGAAATCAAAAAGTGAAGAAGAAGCTGCTGCTGTGAACTGATATACGTATGACCCGCTCTAGCGAAGAATAGGATGCTCGAGCGTCAAATACAAAAACTTAACCCGCTTGAGCGCCAAAGCACAAAACAAGACACCACCCGCTCGAGCGCAAAAAAGAACCCGCTCGAGCGTAGATTACACTCTTCCAGTACTTTTACAGACATCGAACACCCGCTCGAGCGCAAGGATACCCGCTCGAGCGCGACCACGCTCGAGCGTAAGGAACTCAGCTCGAGCGTAAAAAACCACCTGCTATAGCGACCCGGTCTTTTCCCATTTGGTTGTTGTACCCGGACTTAGGTTCCGTGGATCCTATCATTGTATCATTGTTGTTGTCGTCCTTTATCTTCTCTTTTTGAGTTATAGATGTGTTGGGCAGGTTCGTTACAGGTTGTTTGGGTTTGGAAACCAAGTGTTGCTGTCCAGAATTTTGGACTTCGCTCGAGCGAGGAGTTGTTCGCTCGAGCGAGCTCTGTCTTTGGTCCTGCGCTCGAGCGAGGGTTTGGTCGCTCGAGCGAGAGTAGTATTGTGTGTCTGGTGGCTCGAGCCAGGGTATCTTCGCTCGAGCGAGTGATTACGTCTAGTATAGGACCTGAGAGCTGTGTTTCTTGGCTCGAGCGAGATCTTCTTGCTCGAGCGAGCTGGTTTGTTCTTTCGCTCGAGCGAGCGTTCCGTCGCTCGAGCGTGCGTCGGGTTGCAGACCTGAGGGTTTGAGTTATTGGCTCGAGCGAGCTTTTCTTCGCTCGAGCGAGCTTCTACGTTGTTGGCTCGAGCGAGACATTCTTGGCTCGAGCAAGTGTTTTCTGTGTCTGGTCGCTCGAGCGACCAAGTCTTCGCTCGAGCGAGCCTGTCGGGTATAAATACACAGCAGCGGTTTTCAAAACATTTTTTCACAATCTTTTTGATCCTAAAACCCTAGTTCCGAGTTTTCTCTCCCTCCACTCACTTTCTCTCTTAGGTATCATCTCTTTTTAGGGTGTTTCTACCCTAGGTTCTTTATTAAAAAGATAGAGTGAGTCGAGAGCTTCGTTTTAATCTGAGAGTTTGGCGGTTTGGAGCACTTTGGATTTTGGGTCGTCATCTCCATCTTCTCCATTCGGGTTATTTACTTCGAGGTAGGGATTTCCTACTCCATATTATAGGTTTTGTTCTAAGTTCTGGTATTTTGATATGTTGGAAGTTTTTTTGGTAATTTTGGGAAAAACCCTAGTGGTTGAAATAAATTAATTTGTATAATTAATTTAGGGAAAAATGTGGAATTGAGTTTAATTCATGAAATTGGGGAATTTAGTGATTTAATGGTGTAGTTGGTTAGTTTAATTACTCACCTATGAAAATGTTAAATTTACATTTGTTGACACATTTATTTCCTGTTTAGAAATAACTGTTTTGGGCTATCGGTGAAGGATAGTCGTGATTGTTGTAGACATTGCATGTGGATTAGGGAAAACTGAAACTAATCATATTGAATTAAGTCATTGAACATGACGGTTGAATTAATACAGAACATACGTGTATTGATTGAATATTGTGCATGACAAGTGTTTAATACATTGCATATGCATATTGTTTGGGAGGAGATAGGGGATGTACTCCACGGTTTGGGAGGAGATAGGGGATGGACTCCTAAACCGGATTTTGTTTGGGGGGAGATAGGGGATAGACTCCATTAGTACCGCTTTTATGTGTATTTATTGACTTATGGAAGTGTTTTTACATGTTATTGATACAGCACTAAAATGTGTATCAATCGGGAAGTATGGAAGTGTTTTGGTATGAGCTTTAGTCTCATTTAATTTGTTGATATTGGAAGTAATGTTAATGTGAGATGTAGTCCCACTGTTATAGTTTGGCCAGGTTCTGAGCCATATTGGTATAAATGAAACTGTATGATGATGAAATCGGTATTTTGTGTTAACCATCTATTGAATGCTATTGCTTTATTCAATGCTTATATTTGGTTTAGTATTCTTCTACTGGGTTGTGGCTCACCCTATACGGGAACATCATTTTCAGGTCCAGGTGATATGCTACCTCCAAGGACTTAGCTTGGAAGGATTTGGAGTTGAAGACTCTGTTTAGATTATTTGTTATTTCGTTTTATTTGATGTTACATGTAAACTCAAGCCGAGGGCTTAATTTGTAGTTGAGTTAGAACTCACATTTTGTGTCCAAGTATTGGCTTGGAAAGATGTAAGCTCGTAGGGCATTTATTTTTGTGTTACATGTAACGTCTTTTAATTAGAATACTCTGATGAATGGAATAATGTTTTATTTTCTTAAGTAATGCATGTTATTATTGTGTATGTTATGGGTTATTTTTGAGGGTGTTACACCTGCAGTAGTTTTGTAGACACACAAAATGCTGAAAGGATACAAACTCCGCTCGAGCGCAAGAAGACCCGCTCGAGCGGATCACCAAAAATCTGGGCAACAAGAGTTGGGACAAAAGCTCAACCAACCTGTTCGAAACACGCCAAGACGATTCTATAACTCAAATACAATGTATTGAAGGACGGAAAACAAGATGTATACAACAATGCTCAACCATGGAACTCAAGTTTAGAATACTATACATAACAGAGAAAACCCGGGATCGCTATACAATCAATCATTTTGTTGACATGTCACTGGGTTTAGAAAATGGGTTTAATTTTTGGGCTTGAATAACAGTACTCTTTTTTAAAATTCAATATGGGTTTTATGCAACAATTTAGAAGCCCAAACTAAATTAAGGGTCATGCCTGGACAAAGATTTTAAGCCAAATGTAGACAAGTAAGTCTTATTTTTTCTATTTTATTCTGAAAATGTTCATTTTTCCCTAATAATTTCTTTTGTTCCAATTATACCATTCTTATTAAAGTATGAACAATTATATAAAATAAAATAAAATAATTTACTTAAAAATATATATTTTCTAATTGAATAAAAAAAATTTAACATAAAATCATACTCAACAATTTGATCAAACTATTCATCATTTTTTGTTGTCGTGTAGTATGAAAAATATATTTAGTAAACAATCCAAAAGTTGATTTTTTAAAATATTTCATTCAAGAAATTGTGAAAAATAATACCTTGTCAAATTCATATATTTTTCAAACTGTACGACAACAAAAAATGATGAATCTTGTTCAATAAAAAAGCAAAGTAATCTAAAAATGTTCCATTACTTGCTTTGTAAATAGCTAGGGCAATTACTTTACCACTTTTAATTGATTTTTTTTTTTTTTTTGATCAACAACAAAAAACTTTATTGATAAATCAATAAAAGGAAATGAGGAGGAGGCATCCTCTTACAAAAGGACAATGAGAATACAAAAAATGAAACCCCTAACAAGCTAATCACGAGCAAAAGCCTACATATCACACACTGCCAACCAATCTCTAGCCAACAAAAAAAGGGGACTCCCTTAAATAAAGAGCTCGACACCTAAAAAGAAGTTAAGTGGCAAACATTGTCCCACAAACAGCCCACCTCCCAAAACTTATCTTCAAACAACCTCGCATTTCTCTCCATCCATAGAACCTAAAAAGTTGCGAAGACGGCACAAGACCATAGCATTTTGGCTCTCTTCAATCCTCCGAATGTGCGAAAATAACTAGGAGCATATGCGCACTCCCTTTTGGGGCTACCCACATAACATTCCCCAAAGAAAACAATCTATGCCATAAATTCAAAGTGATTGGACAATGCAAGAATAAATGATCCACGGATTCCCCATTTTTACAACACAGAATGCACTTATGTCATTTTTATATTACTATTCTTTATATTAGTATTCCCCATTCATGGCAAATTATATAGTATTCTTTATATTTTTGCTCTTACGTCATTTTTGTCTTTATAATTTCAATGGACTAGATTTTGATATGAATTTATGATTTTGTCTCAATTTTGTCTAATTGATTACAACTTTTAGTTCTTTTCAAAGAAAAATGGGTACATGAGTGGCATGCGTCATGCTTTTATAGGCAAAAAATATAAACTTTATCAATTCAATGAGTTAAACCTCAACGAACTCAATAATATTTTTCAAGAACCCTAATTAGCATTATCAATTGAACCAAATTAATACAAAATATAAAATTAAGAGTTTGAATCTCTAATTAAAATTACTCAAACCAAAATGGTGCAATGGGCAAAATAGATGACTAGTGATGTAATTTGCCCATTGGTTTATGTAAAACCATTCCTTAATAGGTTTGGGACCACTGGAATTAAAAGACAAAGACTCACTGTAGCCAACTTGGAAGTCATGGCTGATGGTGGAAGTCATGATGGCTGATGGATACAATTACATAGTTCATGATGGCTGGGCTGGGCTGCTCCACACCACCATGGAAAGACTTAGCAGTGTGTATAAGAATGACTAATACATTTATTCCTTCTCCATCATCAAGCTCGTATCCTTCTTACTTTCCTTTTTAAAACTCTCTGAATCCTACCTTTGTTGGGGAGATTCCTCAGCAATTGAAAAGTTTGATGTTTCTTGAGGTACTAAACCTTTCGGACAACCAACTAGAAGGACCAATTCCTCAATACATTTGGAAATGATTCATACAGTGAGAACTTGGCCTTATGTGGATTCCCTTATCAAAGAAATGTAAGGAACTACAGCCACTGCCAGCTCCACCAACACTATAAGAAGATAAAAATTCAGACAACTCAAACGGATTTAACTGGCAAGTTGTGGTGTTGGGGTATGGATGCGGATTTGTATTTGGAATGGTTATGGGATATCTTATGTTTTCTAACTCAAAGATCAGAATGGCTTATGAAAATTGTTGAAGGAAAACATCATAAGAAGGTGAAAAGATCTAAGAAGGGTGCCCACTGATGCAGTGAAAGAAGAAATCAACAGAGACAAATGGCTTTATCCGGTAATTGGAATTTATCTTTGCAGCATTACTTTGTAGAATTATCTTTTATGGTTTCTACTTATATGCTATATTTGAGTTATTGATGTTCTTATTTCAAAACTAGGTCTGTTCCATTAAGTAGCACAATAAAGCAATGGTATCCACTTGAAGGGGAGTTGCGCCTAGCTACTGCATTTGAGTGGGTGAGCAGCTGGATAACACAGCCATACATGACCACTTGAAAAGCTTTACGCTTGCTGCTGTATTGAATTCTAAGCCGTTTAGTTTTCTTGAAACACTGAGTTTCCCTTCATTTCTGAATGGTACACTTTAGTTTAAAATAGAAGAGGAGTAGTCATCGATTGATTGAAAGTGGATTGATGGCATTCATCAGTTTATTGAAAATTTACTTCTTTTTTCTGATTGAGCAAGGTCCCTTTTGGGCTAAAATGTCTCAAATGGTGATTCCCTCAGAATAGTCTCTATGTCTTGCTCGTTGATGAGTAAGTAAAAGAGTTTTTCTGGGACTCCCCCTAAAGATTCATTAACTATTTAGCCAAAGATGCACCCCGAATCATTCTTTCAACCTTCGGCCAGGCGCCTTACTAAAAGGCAAGTTCCTAACTAAGAAACCTAAGCTAAAGCGCAAGTGGGATGTATCTATAGTTGGCTTTGCCGCTTCATAGCTCCGCAACCCGCTTCTTTTGTTTATCTAAAAGAAGCTTCGCAAAGTGCACTCTCAGTCCCCTTCGTACGACAAGGCCCCTGCCATTCTTCCCTCTATGGAACCAGGCCGAATCCCCAACTACGTTATAAAAGTTTCATGCCTTCATTCTTTGTTGTTTTCTTTCTCACATCATGTAGCAACCTTTAGAGATTTGTAGTTTTGTATGTAATTTTTTTTAAAATTGGATTTCTATCACAGAAGACTAGGCCATGCCTAGTTTTTAATTTTGAAATGCAATCTTACAATTAACGACTCAAACCTTTCCCATGGTACATTCTTAATCATTTTTGAATCATAGAATTGTTGGCTACTAGATAGAGAATTCATATTGAAAATAATATTATATGTTACTCTTTGAGGAGTGTTGTTACCCGTTGCTATTGTAGTCCAGGTGAGCTTCCAACATCTTCTCTTCCACACCTTTTTATCAATAAACAAAACTGTTGATAACTTGATTTTGTTTTTCTTCTTCAATGGCGATTGGGGGATAAATTGGAGATATTAACTAGCACTTGTTTCCATATAGATGTGGGAATTTTGTGATTAATTATGGTAAGAAAATGCTGATTTGAAGAGCATTGATTGAAAAGGTCACAGGCAAGAAAACTATTGGGGTTGTGAACCTTGATGAGTACTGTACATTTGTATTTGCACCCATTTTTGTAAAATTTCCTATCAACAGGTGAATCGATTGAGTGATGACACATGGTAATAAAGTCAAACTAAAAGTCTTTCATTTGATCAAATGAAAGAATTGTTTAAGTCCATGAATTGTTGAAAATAGTCATAAAGTAGTTATTAAACAATTGTTGGCTTAGTGGCCTGATTTGTGTGAAGTCATGATTGTGAATTGGAGCTATGTTTTTTGTTGTTATAGTGCTCTGAATTTTGAGGGATATGTGAGAGATTTGAAGAATTGATAAAGTTTGAAGGCTTAAAAATAAGATAACAGTTACAGCAACAGTTGGGGGGGATATTAATGAATTTCAGAATTTTAGGAAGTGGAGTAGTGGACCAGAGAAAGAAAGATATAAAAGTTAGAGATTTGCAGAAAGAAGAAGAGCATCAACAACACAAAAAACTAGTTTTAGATTTAGCTTGTATCTAGGAGTAATTTCTATCAGTTTAGGATTAGTTTCTTTCATAATTCGTAATTTGTAACTTAGTGAACTTTGATAGTTTCATCTGGAAATTATCTTTTATTTACTTTGTAACTATCAATTGTTCCAGAGAAGTCCTCATTCTTTTGAGGCAGTTGAATCAATCACATAGTTGTCTACTACTTTTATTCAATTGTTGGGATTGAATTGTTTTTTAATTTCTGTAGATTGGGAATAAGCATAATTTTTACTAACAATTTTTGGCATGTCTAGTGGGACATTTTCCTAATTTTAAATAATGACAATAATTCGAAGGCAAGAAGAAGTACAAGAAGATTTGAAATACGGCATGAAAAATCTTGTAAAACACAGTCACATGATGTTCTAATAAGTGGATTTCCATGGCATGTGTCGAGAAAAATAGATCAAATGATTTGGTCTTGTAAAAATGAAATGTGTTGGCGTGAGAATGAAATTTTATATTTACAAGAAAAAATTGATTATCTTGATTGGCAAAAATTTCAAATAATAGTGTCATTGTCATATTATTTAGGTTAGAAACACAAAATCATTCTGATAAAGTGATTGGTCAACTTGATCAAATTGACCATTTTGAGATCGAAATTCATCAATGGAGGGAAACATTGAAAATTGTTATAGAAGTCAAAATTTATGGCTTTTTAGTTGTTCTTCCTTTGCCTTTAAAAGTTGTGAATGATGAAAAAGTTAAATTATCAGTTGTTATGGGTGAAAAAATAGAGGGCCCTGAGAATAAAAATTTCATGGCAATGGGGCAATTTCGCAAGGAAGAAATCTTTTTTGGGTTTTTAACCCACTAATGTGTGTGAGAAAAAATCAGCCCTTTGTTGCAACTCATAGAAGAGTGATGCAAACAATGTGGCTAAAAGGTGTGATTTTAAGCCAACTATGGCTAAAAATGATAAACAATCAATTCATGATGAATTTAATATTTTTGATATTGTTCAAAATGTTGAATTTTTCAGAAATTTTGAGCCATGAAAAACTATGGATTATGTCATTCAATACCCATTTTGGATTTGCGGTTCACACCAAAACTTAATTTTGGTGAATTGGCTAAAGATCTAACATTGTTTGAATAATATAAGACTAGAAAGCATAGTTCTGTTGGTGGAAGGTGGTTCTCATTAACCACTTGAAGATCACATACTTGAAATGTTGTCAATTTACTCCATCGAAATAATGTGCCTCACTTGGATTGAGTGTTATTATAATTTTGCCAATTAAATAGCATATAATCATTAATAATAGTGACATCAATTTATCGACAATACTATTTGGCATATATGGTGTTTAATCACCAAATTTTTGGCTCTAGGCATATATTTTATATATGTTTGTTTGTTGAAAGGGTTACTGTCAATTTAATTTTAATTTTATAATTCTTCAAGAATTCGAGTAAATCTCATTCTTAAAGAGTTAGGTATTGTTTGCACCCATTTTTGTAAAATTTCCTATCAACAGATGAATCAATTGAATGATGACACATGACAATAAAGTCAAAGTAAAAGTCTTTCATTTGATCGAATGAAAGAATTGTTTAAGTCCATGAATTGTTGAAAATAGTCATAAAGTAGTTATTAAACAATTGTTGGCTTAGTGTGCTGATTTGTGTGAAGTCATGATTGTGAAATGGAGCTCTGTTTTCTGTCGATATAGTGCTCAGAATTTTGAGGGATATGTGACATCACGGAGGAAGGTTATTTCAATAGAGAGATTTGAAGAATTGATAAAGTTTGAAGGCTTGGAAATGAGATAATAGTAATAGCAGCAGTTGGGGGATATAATGAATTGCTTTTAGGAAGTGGAGTAGTGGACCAGAGAAAGATGGAGAGAGAGAAAAAGTACAGATTTGCAGAAAGAAGGAGATCAACAATCCAAAAAACTAGTTTTAGACTTAGCTTGTATCTAGGAGTAATTTCTATCAGTTTAGGAGTAGTTTCTTTTGTAATTCGTAATTTGTGACTTAGTCAACTTTGATAGTTTCATTTGGAAATTATCTTTTGTTTACTTTGTAACTGTCAATTGTTCCAGAGAAGTCCTCATTCTTTTGAGGCATTTGAATCAATTACACAGTTGCCTGGTTACTTTTATTCAATTGTTGGGTTTGAATTGTTATTTAATTCTTGTCGATTGGGAATAAGTATAATTTTTACTAACAACTTCCCCATGTAATGTTGATCCAATGGATGTGACCATGTAATTTTTATGTGTCCTGGTTTTTTATTTCTTATTTTTTTGCTTTGGCATTGTTTGTATCTGTGGTTTATTCCACAACAAAAACAACCATGGAAATAATTGCTAATGTAGATGACACAATTAGATGAAGGGAAACTAGTTTGGTGTGCTAGAATTGTTATTGATTGCATCCTAAGAAGGTAATCTGTCTTCTTATATTGTTGCAATTTCTACGTGAACTCTCCCAAATACTGAACTATTGATTGACTAGTATGAGCATTATGGCCTTGGTTGGTTTTGGCTAAAATAGTTTTTTTTTTGGTTTTTTGAAAAAAAAAGTAAATAAATAAATAAAATGACCTTAAAATATTGTATTTTATTTTAAGTTACACATTCAAAAATAACATCATCTTTTAACCTTAAATTTGGACTGTTGGAACTAACACTATGAGATATTCTCATCCACTTTCAAAGTTCAGTCTAACTTCTAATGAGAACCCCACAAATTAATACTAGTTTGTACTTCTCATAAAAGAGTTTCAGCTTTTAAATTCAATCATCAATTTCAAAATTTAAAAGTTTGTTTTAATTTTAAATTTATGAAAGAAATTTGTAAACTCTTTTTTCTCTTTTTTCTTTTAGATAGGGAAATTTGTAAATTCTTGAAAAAGGAAAATGCAGAAAAAAAAATATTACTTTTTGTCATCTTAGGTAATAATTGATTTCTTTTGAGTTGAACTAGTTTTCTACTTAACCTGAATTACCGTCTTCTAACTTGGGCATCGCCTAGATTTTTTACTTTTCACATATCAAAACTTTTGAATGAGGCTATGTTTGGATGGATTTTTTTTTTTTAATTTTTATTTATTTGCACTAGTTAAACTTAAAATACTAAAAAGAAGACAAAAAAACTTCAGTTTTTTAGGGTTATAAGCTTGGCTAACCAAAAAACTTTACATATCAAAAGTTTTGGGTTATAAGCTTTTAAAATACTAAAAAAATAATAAATAAACGGATTTTGGTTTGTCAAATTTAAAAAAAAAAAAAAACCACTTTTGTAACTTTTCTGAGCAAACAAATTTAATCTTGTGAATAATATCAAAAAAAAAAAATTTACTCTTGTGAAGAGTAGGATACTCTGAACCCTTGTTTGGAAGTAAGTTTTTAATCAAAAATTAACAAGTCATTATAAGTTGTTAATTATTCATCCTACTTTTTGTAACGAATATACAAAAACCAATTTCCAATGACCCCACCATTTTCACATTCAAAAGCCAAAAAAAAAATGATGTTTTTAATATAACAGACACACAGACACATTCTCTCTCTCTCTCTCTCTCTCTCTCTCTCTCTCTCTTTCTCTACATATATATATATATATATATATACTAGTTTGAAAAGGTACGTACAGTACGTTTAAGTTTTATATTTTGATAATTTTTTAAAAATTAGAATATCGTTCTATGAAATTGAATAGAATAGATCATTAGATATATGATAGAATTATGTGGTAGGATATGTATTATATTTTGATTTGTTATACATCTAATGATGTATTCCTTCTGAATTTATAAAAAAATTTATGGTGTGTAGGTTTTCTCAACTGATAATATAGCGATCCTGGTTTCCCTTTTCTTTATTTGTTGTATCCGGACTTAGGCTCCGTGGAGTTGGTTGTTGTGTATATCTTGTTTACATCCTTTACTCTTTGTATTTGAGTCTTGGGTCGTGTTGGGCAGGTTTGAAACAGGTTGGTTGAGCTTAGAAACCTAAACTAGTTGCCCAGGTTTTGACTTGTCCGCTCGAGCGGAGCTTTTGGCGCTCGAGCGGGGCCTTCGTTGTTGCTTCTCCACTCGAGCGGGAGTTTTGACGCTCGAGCGTGATTTTCCATCTCCTAGTATTTCTTCTGCAGTGTTGGACGCTCGAGCGGGAGTTTTGATGCTCGAGCGGGAGGTTGTGTGTAATGCTCGAGCGGGGAGTTGGACGCTCGAGCGGGGACCTAGTTCAGTGTACAGTTTTGGAAGTGTGTATCCGCCGCTCGAGCGGGATTTTTGACGCTCGAGCGGGAGTCTGTGAGTGACGCTCGAGCGGGGGTTTCCACGCTCAAGCGGGGCGACTCTTATTTAAAAGCCAAATCCAACTTTTTGATCACTTTTTCAAGATCCTTTCTCTCTCTTACTTTTCCAAAACACCATTGTTGAGCTTCTCACTCTAGAGCTTTACCTTCTCTCTAGGTATTGATCTAGTAGGAGTGATTTCCTCACCTTTGGCCTTTACAAAAAAGTTGTTGATCGTCGAGGGCTATCTTTTGATCCGAGAAATTTGCGATTTGGAGCATTTCCGTTTTCTTCATCTTCTTCATTGAGTTCCATCTTTTGAGGTAGGGATTCCTACTCACTATTATGGTCTTTGACTTAGATTTTTGGTTGTTTTGGTAAAGTGTTGAAGTTGGTTGATTTTGGGACTTAGGGTTTGAAAATGGTATAATAGAGGGTTTATTATTTGGATTCTTAAACTTGCATTTGGGTCTCAAAATAATGATTTGGGTGTTGGTCGTTGATATTTGAACCTATGGGTAATATTGAGGGTTGGGGAAGAAAACCCTAATTTGTATATAAATTAATTAGTATAATTAATTTGGAAAGTTATGAATTTTATGAAATCGAATTGGGATTAATGAAATTGATTCATGATATTGCGAAATGGTGTAGTTGGATTTATTAATCGCTCATTTTTGGAAAACATTGTTATTTTATCTGTTGGAGCTTTTATTTTCTGTTTAGAAATATTTGCTTGGGCTACCGGTGGAGGGTAGTTTTGATTGTTGTAGATAACGCATGATGATTAGGCAAATTGAAACTAATCAAGTAGATAAGTCATAGGGTATGACGGATGAAAGAATGCATTAACGTTATGTGTTGATTGAGTATGTATATGACCTTTGTGTATATATATGTGTTGTGTTGTGTGGGAGGAGATAGGGGATGTACTCCACGGTTTAGGAGAAGATAGGGGATGGACCTCTAAACCAGTTGTTGATGGGGAGGAGATAGGGGATGGACTCCACTGATACAGCTTATATGCTTGTCAGTTAATGTGTTGAGATTGCTATTATGCTTATCTAAGGAAGTGTTGATACAACTCATATGTTTATCATTGGAAGTGTTGATATAGCTAATACGCTTATCTGTTGAAAAGTGGATATAGCTTGTATGCTTATCTGTTGAGATGTTGATACAACTATTATGTTTATCTATTGTAAATGGAAAACGTTTAATATGAGTCACTGTCTCATATAAGTGGTTGGCCAGGTTCTGAGCCGTTGGCATAAATTGTGAAGTTGACAAGAAAAGGGTTATGAATTGATTTATGGGAATTGAACATTTATCAATTGCTAATGTCTTAGTCATTGCTCATACTGTGTTTAGCATATCTCTACTGGGCGTTGGCTCACCCTATACGGGACATCATTTTCAGGTACTGGTAGCATGCCACCTCCAAGGACTTAGCTTGGATGATGAGGATAAGAGTTGAAGACTCTTTTGTTTCTTTTGTTTGTATTACATGTACATCAAGCCAAGGGCTTCTTTTGTATAGAGTTAGTACTCTTTTTGTGTGTAACCAAGTGTTAACTTGGAAAGCTGTAAGCCCGTAGGGCATTTGCTTTTGTTGTTAACATGTAATACTTTTGTAATGAAACACTTTGATGAATAGAAGGATGTTGATCTTTTATATATTGAAGCATGTCTATATTGATGGGTTTTATGTTATATTTTTGAGGGCGTTACAGATAAATATAAAAGAAATACTAAGATAATTCTCTCATCTAAAAAATACTAAGATAATTCACTGAACTAATAAAGAAACAGAAGAAAATACATATATATATAAATGACTAATTTTATTAATACATAAATTATACTCGCATAACAAATGACCAATTTTATTAATAAGTAAATCGTTAAGCAAATTAATAATTTTTAATGATATGAAAAGTATTTTCCGGTTAACCATTTTGTTAATAAATAAATCATTAAGTCAATTAACTGTTTTTAATGATATGATAAATATTTTTCAATAAACAATTTTGATAATTTATTATTGTATAGAAGAATAGTTTTTTTTTTTTTTTTTCCTTGAGTATTGTGTTAAATTAAAATTTATAACAAACGATAGTTGTAATTTTTAGTATTATAAAACCGATTCATATTTTAAACAAACCTTATGGGTGTATTTGCAATGTTTGTGTAATTACAAAAAAACTTGTTTCATAATTGACTAAGAATATTTTCGTAATTACGAAAAAACCTGTTGCATAATTGACCGAGAATATTTGCGTAATTAAAAAAAACCTTCACTCAACATATAGGCCACCATTAGTAAATTATTCAAAATAAAAGGGCAAAATCGGAAAGAAAAGATGAACCTCAAGCAGCTAAGCGGTGTTTGAAATGTCCTGTGCAAGGCACGGGCTATTATTACAATATGTTTAAGTTTTATATTTTGATATTTTTTTAAAAATTGGAATATTGTTCTATGAAATTGAATACAATAAATCATTTGATATATGATAGAATTATGTGGTAAGATATGTATTATTTTTTGATTTGTTAGACACCTAATGATGTATTCCTTATGAATTTATAAATAAAAAAAATTATTGTGTGTAGGTTTTCTCAACAAATAAATATAAAACAAATACTAAGATAATTCTCTCATCTAAAAAAAATTGATAAGATAATTCACTGAACTAATAAGAAAACAGAAGAAAATACATATATACAAATAATTAATTTTATTAATACATAAATCATACTCGCTTAACAAATGACCAATTTTATTAATAAGTAAATCATTAAGTAAATTAACAATTTTTAATGATATGAAAAGTATTTTTTAGTTAACCATTTTGTTAATAAGTAAATCATTAAATCAATTAACGATTTTTAATGATATGAGAAATATTTTACAATAAACAATTTTGAGTATTTATTATTTCAAAGGAGAATAGTTTTTTTTTTCCTTGAGTATTGTGTTAAATTAAAATTTATAACAAACGATAGCTGTAATTTCTAGTATTATAGGACCGATTCATATTTTAAACAAACCTATGGGTGTATTTGTAATTTGTTAAAAAATAAAATATTTATATTTTCATAATTGAGCAAGAATGCTTGTGTAATTACGAAAAAAACTTGTTGCATAATTGACCAACAATATTGTGTAATTACAAAAAAAAAACCTTCACGCAACATATTGGTCACCATTAGTAAATTATTCGAAATAAAAGGCCAAATCGGAAGAAAAAAAAAGAAGACGAATCTCAAGCAAATAAGTGGTTCTTATATGTATATATATACTATTATATTAAACAAAGGCTTTAGATGATGTCATGAAATCTTTGGTGCCGTTTGGTGTAGAACTCAAATCATGATTTGAACAAAAAAATTTCAAAACTCATTATCAAACAAAATTTTCAAAACTTAATTCAAAAATTCTTTTCAAAATTCATAACCAAACTCTTTTCAAAACTCTATTTTAAAATATTTAAAAAAATCAATTTTTTTTATTTTGTTCCTTAAATTTTTTTTGAAAAAATATATTTTTTTATTTTTAAAGAAAAATATTTTTTACTTTTTTATTTTTTCAATTTTTTATTTTATTTTTGTAAGTATTGACCAAATAATTTGTTATGATTTAGATATATATGGGCGATTCGAAATTTTTTAAAATTTAAAAAAATAAAAAAATATATTTAAAAAATAGGGTAAAGCACCATTAAATCCTAAATCAAGGAATGTTAAACCATTTAGTCTTGACTTTTTTTTTTTTTTTATTTTATTTTTTTATAGACCAATCATCCCATTTTAATGTTAAAGACCTTTGAGCCCATGATTTCAATGCGTAAGTAGAAAATTGTGAGTGTAAATATGGGTTTTATATGCTGTTAAATTTACCAAAATGGTCAAAAATGTACTATAGTGTTTTTTGCTTTCCCTCATGCGTGATCAAAACAAAAACGGTGAAAATGAAGAGTTCTCGATTTTGATTCCAATGTTACAACGATGATAGACACTCAATTTCTTTGAATACTGTTTAATTTGATAATGTTAATATTCATTCCCAAATTAACATTCCATTCCCCCCCTCCAAACCCTAGATTGCTGAAAACACCCTTCTGGCAATACATTACAATCTTCGTGACGTTGGGTCATTTCGCCATTTTTGTCCAATGGTTGATAGTGAAGATCACAGCTAAACATCGTCGATGTTGGTGTTTATTGTTGGCACCCATGGTGACAAGTATGTATTTTGCTGATTTTTTTTGTTTTTTCTTTTTGTTACGGAATGGTGAAATGTATATGTGACGTTATATTCCGAAGCCTGTTTCGATGCGATTATGCATTGTTGTAATGTTAGATTGTACATTGCATGTCACTTTGTAATGTTAAATTTTACGTTGTTGTAATGACAGGGTGGGAATCGAGTTATACTGAGTGTAGGGTCAAGTAGTGGCCCTTATAATGTGATGTTAATTGTGATAATGTATCTGGGTGTGTTATTTTGAGAAATCCATTAGGGACCATTTACACTTGGAGTTTTTGCAACAGGGTGTTTGTTATGATTGGGTTGTTTGTGTTGGTCTTGTTGTTTGTGTGTTAATGTGGCTGAGGGACTCCTGCCTGTGAGGTTGTGTTTTTGAGTGTTAGAAGCTAATGGTTTTGACACTGAAAGTGATTTTTTTTTTGTAATGTTTTTTGACGAACATGTTTGTAAGGTGTATGAAGTAATTTTTGATGTTGTTTGTTTGCGTGATGATTAAGTTAGTTGTGTTGAAAGAAGCCACATAGCATGTCAATCGCATAAACCCAGAATCAAGTAGCACCACCCAAACACCCACGTACAATCCTAAAGCAATATACACCAAATTCACGTTAGAAAAATAAAACATCAATTGGAAAACATCAAAAACTCTCAAAACAGTTCACACAATCCCCTCCTAAAAAAATAGTAATGTTATAACATTACCATACCTACACACCACAGGGAAAAATCAAAATGAAATCACAAATAAGGGTAAAAAAGTAAACTTCAAACTCAATAAGTCAAACAAATATAACAAATCAAAAATAAAAATGACTAATTGGTTTAATAAAAAAAACACCTAGGACTAAATAAAGCAACATTTCCTCATATGGGATTTATGAATAATTTTTCCTAAAAAGTAAATAAAAAATATTCAATTTTTTTTAAAAAAAATATTTAAAATATTTAAAATAAAAATCTAAAATTTTTAAATATATAAAAAAATACTTAATTTATTTTTTAAAAATATAGCTCGCAAATATAGTAAATATAATGCACATTAAAAATAAATAAATATTTACAATAAAAAATATTTGGGCAAATTACATATACCTCCCTCGAGGTTTAGCTAAATTACAGATACCCCCCCAAGGTTTATATTTTCATAACAATTTACCCCATAATTTGTAATGCAAATAGTACCTTCAGGGGGGTATCTATAATTTTGCTAAACCTCGAGGGGGGTATATGTAATTTGCCCAAAATATTTACCCTAAAAAAATAAAGGAGAAATTTTTTTTTTAAAGTTCTTGATATTAAGTGTAACGCCCTCAAAAAAAATAACATTAAACCCATCAATATTGACATGTATTTACATAAGAAATAAACCCTTTTCATTCATCAGAGTAGTTCATTACAAAAGTAATACATGTTAACGACAAAAGCAAATGCCCTACGGGCTTACAGCTTTCCAAGTTAACACTTGGTTACAAAAAGGAGAGTGCTAACTCAATTACACATTAAGCCCTTGGCTTGAATTTACATGTATTACATCAAAAGATAACAAAACAACAAAAGTCTGTCTGCCTCTAGCCTCCCAAGCTATGACCTTGGAGGTGGCATGCTACCTGCACCTGAAAATGATATCCCATATAGGGTGAGCCACAGCCCAATAGAAACACACCAAACCAACTATGAACAATGACTAAGAGATTAGCAGTTGATAGATGGTCTACACAAATACATCCACTTATATCACATTTCAGTTTCATGACATTAAGTCCATGTTACATTTCATTTCCCATTCCTTTTTCAACTTTGAGTTTGAAAAACACGGCTCAGAACCTGGCCACATAACTTAATGAGGTTTAAACTCATCTTTGAAACACTTTCTAAAATCATGATGGATACACATTGTAGTACTGTATCAATAACACATAAACCACTTCCACATATCTCAAATAATACACATAGTAGTGCTGTATTAATGAAACAAAACACTTCCATACGTTTCCAATAATACACATTGTAGTGATGTATTAATGAAACAAAACACTTCTATTTCGCAGCCTGATACACATTGTAGTGTTGTATCACTGTCACACAAAATCCGGTTTAGAGGTCCATCCCCTATCTTCCCCTAAACCGCGGAGTACATCCCCTATATTCTCCCACACAACACAACGTATATAAACATAGATCATATACACAGTCAATCAATACAAAAGTTAATGTATTATTCCAATTGCTATATTCAATAGCATACTCAATTGACTAGTTTTAGTTTGCCTAATCGTCATGCATTGTCTACAACAATCAAGACTATCCTCCACCGATAGCCCAAAGCAGTTATTTCTAAACAGAAATTAAATGCATCAAATGGATATATAATCAACATATCAACTAGGTGAGCAATGATTAAATTCGACTACACCCTTTCACTCCATACATCTTCAATTTTACTTTCTCAATTCAATCCTTCATTTCTCCAAATTAATTATACCTATTAATTTAACTATGTAATTAGGACATTTCCCATAATTAACATAACAACCCTAAGGTTCCATTTTCTTCAATAGATCATTCTTAATCTCATTTCCTTCTATGCCAAACATGCATACAGATTTATATAAACAAAACCCCAACTTTTGCAAAATTACACAAAAGCCCCAAACTTTCACAAAATTACCAAACCAAACCCCAACATATCAAAATGCCAAAATTCAAAGACAAAGCTCATAAAGAGGAGTAGGGTATCCCTACCTCGAAGTTAGAGCTCGAATGGAGAAGAAGACCAAAACCAAAGTGCTCCAAAACTCAATATGCTCGGATCAAAACGTAGCCCTCGACGATCAACACAACTTTTGTAAAGGCCAAAGGTGAGGAGAACACTCTAACTAGATCAAACCCTAGAGAGAAGGGAGTTTCTAGAGAGAGAAGCTCCCAAAATAACTTTTTAGAAAGTAAGAGAGAGAGAAGTGAATGCAAAAGTGATACAAAATGCCTAACTGCTATCTGATATACGACAGGTCCGCTCGAGCGGAAAACACAACGCTCGAGCGTCAAGAACAAAAGCATGGTCAGCTCGAGCGCAATAAGGCCCGCTCGAGCGCCAAGACACAAGAGTGAAACACATCCGCTCGAGCGTGAAAAACCAATCCGCTCAAGCGTGGATTATCCCATCCCAGAACTTTCACCAGAAATGTACTACCCGCTCGAGCGCCAACAAGCCCGCTCGAGCGCGACCCGCTCGAGCGTAGGAAACCCACTCGAGCGTAGAAATCACACCTGCAGAAGTTTTGCAAGGACACAAAATGCTAGAAGGGTGTAAACCCTGCTCGAGCGCAGGAAGACCCACTCGAGCGGAACGACCAAAAACTGGGCAACAAGGAATTGGACCAAGGCTCCACCCACCTGCTCGAAACATGTCCAACACATCCTAAAACTCAGTCAAATGGAATTAAAGGATGACAACAAGATCCACAACTACCAACTCCACAGAACCAAAGCCCGGAATACAACAATTACAGAAAAGGAAAACCGGGATCGCTATAAACTTTCCCCCCTTAAAGAATTTTGTCCCCGAATTTAGTACAAGTTTTCAAAAACAAGTTTTTCTCCGTTTAAACAAAGTTACAACACCACATTCAATAACTCGACCCATTACCGGTCATCCCATCTCTTGTCAAGAGGCATTTCACAATATGTAAACAACATATATATATTTCAACATGCATTAACATTATGCATTTTCCTTCCAATTTCAACAATTTCATATCATAACCAATGTTCGTGATACATTTTCAATTCTACAATATATTCAACATATATAATGTTACATTAAACTTCCATATTGAGGCAAGTTCCAAGACATACTTCCATTAAACCAAAACATTTTCAATGTTTTACAACTTAAGACATATATAAAGCACTTAAGTCCAACAATATTACAAATCTAAATACAGATTACATATCAACAAACATGTCCGGATATTTCTCATGGACTTCCAACTCACGTTCCCAAGTGGCTTCCTCCACTCCGTGATGTTTCCACAAAACCTTTACCAAAGGGAAGGTCTTGCCTCGCAAGACTTGATCCCGCTTATCCAAGAGCCGAACCGGTCTCTCTTGATACGAGACATCCTCATCTACCTCCAGGTCGGTCCAATCCAATACATGCGATGGATCCGGCTCATACTTCCGAAGCATACTCACATGAAACACGTCATGCACCCCGGACAACTGCGGCGGCAAAGCCAAACGATAGGCAACCTCGCCAATCCTCTCAAGGATCTCAAAAGGGCCAATAAACCGAGGGGACAACTTCCCACTCTTCCCAAATCTCATCAATCCCCGCCTAGGTGATATCTTCAGAAAGACATGATCACCCACCTCGAACACCAAAGGTCTCCTCCTACGGTCGGCATAAGATTTCTGACGACTCTGGGCTGTAACAAGCCTCCTACGGATAAGCTCAACTTTCTCCGTCGTCTCCCTCACTAACTCCGGGCCCAACAAAGGTGCATCACCCACCTCGGCCTAACAAACTGGAGACCTACACGGTCGGCCATACAAGGCCTCAAACGGTGCCATACCGATACTACTGGAAACTGTTGTTGTAGGAAAACTCCACCAAAGGCAAGTGCCTCTCCCACGTCCCACTAAAATCAAGGACACAACCCCGAAGCATATCCTCAAGGATCTGAATAGTACGCTCGGACTGCCCGTCAGTCTGAGGATGATAAGCTGTACTAAAGGTCAAGTTAGTACCCAAGGCATTCTGCAAACTCTGCCACAACCTGGCGGTAAAACGAGGATCTCTATCGGAGACGATCGTCACTGGGACCCCGTGCAATCTCACTATGTCGTGAATATACAAGTCGGCGAGATGATCTACCGAATCTCTCACGCGCATAGGGATAAAGTGAGCCGACTTCGTTAACCGGTCTACAACCACCCAAATGGCATCACTACCCTGCTAAGTCCTCGGAAGGCCTACAACGAAGTCCATAGTGACATGTTCCCACTTCCACTCGGCAATAGGCAAGGGTTGTAACAAACCCGCTGGCCTCTGATGCTCGGCCTTCACTTGTTGACAAGTAAGGCACTTGGACACAAACACCGCCACATCTCTCTTCATACCCCGCCACCAAAACTGGCGACCCAAATCTCGATACATCTTAGTGCCTCCCGGATGCACCGCAAGCAGAGGCGCGGTGATGAAAGTCTCGGAGTACCTCCTCTCGGCAAGCCTCCGGCAAAACAACAGACGGTCTCGGTATCTCACACTCAGGTCGGGATACACCGTCAAAACCTTCTCCACCTTCCCACTGGAGATCTTCTCTCGGAGGGATTCTACCTCAAGGTCACCTCTCTGTGCCTCTAACACTCGAGTCACAAGCGTAGGCTGCGCAACAACAGAAAACAAGGCCGCAGCCTCAACAGATTCGCCCAGATGCAAATCAAACTCACCAAGAGTACCCAACATCTCCCACTCCCGGATGGCTATACAAGCTACATCACTAATGGATTTTCTGCTAAGGGCGTCGGCCACAACATTGGCCTTCCCTGGATGATAATGCAACTCAAAATCGTAATCCTCAATAAACTCCATCCACCTCCTCTGCCTCAAGTTCAAGTGTTTCTGTGTAAATAGATATTTCAGACTCTTATGATCCGAGAACACCTCGAATCTCTCACCATAAAGGTAGTGCCTCCAAATCTTCAAGGCAAAGATCACTGCTGCTAATTCTAGGTCACGCGTAGGGTAATTCTTCTCATGAATTTTCAACTGACCTGAGCCATAGGCTACCACTTTCCCCTCTTGCATCAACACACAACCCAAACCCTCTCGTGAGGCATCACAATAAACCGCATAACCCAACCCTCTCTCCGGAATAATCAAGACTGGAGCGGTGGTCAATCTAACTTTCAGCTCTTGAAATGACTTTTCACAAGTCTCACTCCACACAAATTTGACTCCCTTCCGAGTCAATCTAGTCAACGGCGAAGCTAGCCTGGAGAAATCCTTCACAAACCGTCGGTAGTACCCAGCTAATCCCAGAAAGCTGCGGATCTCAAACACACTCTTAGGCTATGCCCAATCTTGCACTGCCTCAATCTTGGATGTATCAACAAACACCCCTTCCCCAGAAACCACGTGGCCTAAGAACTTGACTTCTCCTAGCCAAAACTCACACTTCCCAAACTTGGCATACAGCCTATGGGATCTAAGCAACTCTAGCACCACTCTCAAGTGTGCCTCGTGCTCCTCCTCAGAAGGTGAATAAATCAGAATGTCATCCACGAAAACGACTACAAAACGGTCTAAGAATTCCCGAAATATCCGGTTCATCAAATCCATAAACACTGCTGGTGCATTGCTAAGCCCAAATGGCATCACCAGAAACTCATAGTGGCCATACCGCGTACGGAATGCCGTCTTCGAAATATCCTCCTCCCTGATCCTCAACTGGTGGTAACCCGATCTCAAGTCTATCTTAGAGAAACAACGGGAACCCTTCAACTGGTCAAACAAATCATCAATACGGGCATAGGGTACTTATTCTTGATCGTAGCCTGATTCAACTTCCGGTAGTCGATACACATCTCAAGGCACCATCTTTCTTTTTAGCAAAGAGGGCCGGTACTCCCCACGGCGAGACACTTGGGCGAATAAAGCCCTTATCCAGCAACTCTTGAAGCTGAATCTTCAACTCAACTAACTCGGCTGGGGCAAAACGATAAGGTGCCATAGAAATCGGCGTCGTGCCGGGCACTAGATCAATAGAGAACTTAATCTCTCGATGAGGTGGCAAACTAACAAGATCCTCGGGAAATACGTCCGAGTACTCACAAACCACTCTCAGTAACACAGTCTGGATCTCCCACACTCACTACTCAAAAAGCTAGCAAGTAGTCCACTAAGCTCACTCCGCCCTCGCGGATCATACATTGGTGGTAACACACTACCAACCCGATCCCCCAGAAAATGAAAACACTCCCCGCTCGAGGTACAAACTGTGACCCTCTGGCGGTAGCAGTCAATAACAACTCAGTATGACGATAGCCAGTCCATACCCAAAATAACATCAAACCCCGTCATGGGCATCACTACAAAAGAAAACGGAAGCCGACGATCGGCGACCTCTATATCACAACCCCTACAGCCTTGTTTCAAAACCAACTCACCCCCAATGGGTGACACTACACAAATAGGAGATGCTAACTATGCCAACTCCAATCCAAATCAGATGCAAATGCAGCAGATACAAAAGGATGAGATGCACCTATATCGATCAAGACACTAGCAACTGAATTGCAAAACAAGAAGGTACCTCTCACTACTGATGGAGCCGGTACTAGGTCCTGCGCGGTAACAGCATACACCCACCCTGTAGGCCCCTGATCCACCTGCTCACCCCTCGGAGCATACGACTGCTGAACAGACTGGGACGACGAAGCTCCCGGATTGGCCCTCGAGGCCTACACAGACTGGGTTGGTTGAAAACCCTGTGTCTGTCTAGAACCAGACGCTCCCGAAGTAGCACTCAACTGTGGGCAGAACCTCTTCAAGTGCCCAGGTTGACCACACTGATAACAAGACAAGGGCTGGCCCCTGCCCTGACTCTGGCTCTGCGGTCTAGCTGAAGAAGAAGCAGCTCTCTGACCTCCTCCCCTCTGTGGGCAAACTGAAGCCTTGTGGCCTAACTGACCACACTTGTAACAGGTGAACTCTCCCTGATTGCCTCTCCCTGAGCCTGCACTCGGCACCGGAAAGGTCGATCTAGCAACACCACCCTGGGACTGCTGAGGGTTAGCACCCCTCTGTCTCCTGCCATATCTCTGACCATCCTAGCTCCTCTTGGAGCCTCTCTGTCCCTCCTCCTCCTGCATCATAATCTCCATGTGGGCTCCAGCATCAACCAAGCGCCCATAGTCTCGGGTCATGGAACCTCCAACTCTCATCTTGAGGCCACGCCTCAACCTCTTCTCAAACTCGATACAACGACGTTCCTCGGACACCACAAGCTCAGGTGCAAACCTGGATAAGCTAGTAAAAGCAGCCTCATACTCGGCCACTGAAGAACTCAACTGTAAAAGCTGGCAGAACTGGTCTCTCAGCTTCTCCCTGACTGCTGAAGATAAGAACTTTTCCTGGAAAGCATTCACAAAAGCCTCCAAGTGCCCAATGCGACTCTTCACGAACTTCCACCACTGACCCGCATCCCCTTTCAGCTGGAAAGATACCAAGGTCACTTTCAATGCCCCGTCCTCGATGCCAAGCATCTCGAACGTCTTACTCATCTGCTCCAACCACTCGTCAGCCTTAAGTGGCTCTTTCGGATCTCCAACAAACTCATCCGGATTAGACCGGAAAAACTCCCTCTTTAAGAAGGAAGGTCCTGCCTCAACAACCTGGGCCTGCACTGGAGCCTGAACTGGATTCTCAGCTCTGAGAATTCCCATAGACTCCCTCAAAGCATCGGCTATCCCACAGGCTAAGTCGCCCATAGCCTGCTGACCTGCTGGCTCGGCCACATTGGCCTGACCAATCCCCTCCTGCTGTGCCGGAATATCATCCGGTAAAGGCATCTCCTGCCTCCTAGGCCTACCTCGCCTACCTCCACGTCCTCGTCTTGACATCCTAATAAAGGCAACAGAGAACATTAGGACATTCATAAATGTGCCGTAACTAAACACCCGCGTCCTAATGCATGGACAACTGTAATTCATTCCACGTAAGCACATAATCACATAAGCACTTACGAATTTCATTTCCGGATAATGATAGTCCCGAGGCGTTGCTAGAGTTCCGGTTAGAAACAGCATTGATCAAGTACTTTTCCAACAAGACTCACAGAAAACCAAGGATCCAATCAACATCCTAGAAATTAAATCTCATACCAAATAGTCACATAAACATGTTATCACATAAGTACATAACACTACATCTAAGTCTCTAACAAGCGAGACAAACCCATTGTGATCCTAATCACTTCCCACGTACCCAAAGTATTCGAACCCGGTACGCTCTGATACCAAGTTGTAACGCCCTAAAAAAAATAACATTAAACCCATCAATATTGACATGCATTGATATAAGAAAATAAACCCTTTTCATTCATCAGAGTAGTTCATTAAAAGTAATACATGTTAACGACAAAAGCAAATGCCCTACGGGCTTACAGCTTTCCAAGTTAACACTTGGTTACAAAAAGGAGAGTGCTAACTCAATTACACATTAAGCCTTGGCTTGAATTTACATGTATTACATCAAAAGATAACAAAACAACAAAAGTCTGTCTGCCTCTAGCCTCCCAAGCTATGACCTTGGAGGTGGCATGCTACCTGCACCTGAAAATGATATCCATATAGGGTGAGCCACAGCCCAATAGAAACACACCAAACCAACTATGAACAATGACTAAGAGATTAGCAGTTGATAGATGGTCTACACAAATACATCCACTTATATCACATTTCAGTTTCATGACATTAAGTCCATGTTACATTTCATTTCCCATTCCTTTTTCAACTTTGAGTTTGAAAAACACGGCTCAGAACCTGGCCACATAACTTAATGAGGTTTAACTCATCTTTGAAACACTTTCTAAAATCATAATGGATACACATTGTAGTACTGTATCAATAACACATAAACCACTTCCACATATCTCAAATAATACACATAGTAGTGCTGTATTAATGAAACAAAACACTTCCATACGTTTCCAATAATACACATTGTAGTGATGTATTAATGAAACAAAACACTTCTATTTCGCAGCCTGATACACATTGTAGTGCTGTATCACTGTCACACAAAATCTGGTTTAGAGGTCTATCCCCTATGTTCCCCTAAACCGCAGAGTACATCCCCTATATTCTCCCACACAACACAATGTATATAAACATAGATCATATACACAGTCAATCAATACAAAAGTTAATGTATTATTCCAACTGCTATATTCAATAGCATACTCAATTGACTAGTTTTAGTTTGCCTAATCGTCATGTATTGTCTACAACAATCAAGACTATCCTCCACCGATAGCCCAAAGCAGTTATTTCTAAACAGAAATTAAATGCATCAAATGGATATATAATCAACATTTCAACTAGGTGAGCAATGATTAAATTTGACTACACCCTTTAACTCCATACATCTTCAATTTTACTTTCTCAATTCAATCATTCATTTCTCCAAATTAATTATACCCATTAATTTAACTATGTAATTAGGACATTTCCCATAATAAATAACAACCCTAAGGTTCCATTTTCTTCAATAGATCATTCTTAATCTCATTTCCTTTATGCAAACATGCATATAGATTTATATAAACAACCCCAACTTTTGCAAAATTACACAAAAGCCCCAAACTTTCACAAAATTACCAAACAAACCCCAACATATCAAAAGCCAAAATTCAAAGACAAAGCTCATAAAGAGGAGTAGGGTATCCCTACCTCGAAGTTCGAGCTTGAATGGAGAAAAGACCAAAACCAAAGTGCTCCAAAACTCAATATGCTCGGATCAAAACGTAGCCCTCGACGATCAACACAACTTTTGTAAAGGCCAAAGGTGAGGAGAACACTCCAACTAGATCAAACCCTAGAGAGAAGGGAGTTTCTAGAGAGAGAAGCTCTCAAAATAACTTTTTAGAAAGTAAGAGAGAGAGGGAGAGAGAATGCAAAAGTGATTCAAAAATGCCTAACTGCTATCTGATATACGACAGGTCCACTCGAGCGGAAAACACAATCGAGCGTCATGAACAAAAAGCATGGTCCGCTCGAGCGCAATAAGGCCCGCTCGAGCGCCAAGACACAAAAGTGAAACACATCCGCTCGAGCGTGAAAAACCAGTCCGCTCAAGCGTGGATTATCCCATCCCAGAACTTTCACCAGAAATGTACTACCGCTCGAGCGCTAACAAGCCCGCTTGAGCGCGACCCGCTCGAGCATAGGAAACCCGCTCGAGCGTAGAAATCACACCTGCAGAAGTTTTGCAGGGACACAAAATGTTGGAAGGGTGTAAACCCGCTCGAGTGCAGGAAGACCTGTTCGAGCGGAACGACCAAAAACTGGGCAACAAGGAATTGGACCAAAGCTCCACCCACCTGCTCGAAACATGTCCAACACATCCTAAAACTCAGTCAAATGGAATTAAAGGATGACAACAAGATCCACAACTACCAACTCCACGGAACCAAAGCTCGAAATACAACAATTACAGAAAAGGAAAACCGGGATCGCTATATTAAGATTTTATAAGATAAATACATATAATATTTTCATAATACTTAAGGTCTCTCAACATTTTCACAGAGAAAATTCGACTCAAAGAAATTTCGCCAAACTCAGGTAAATTTCAATTTTCACAGAGAAATTTCAAAATTTCTTTGTGAAATCAAATAAATTTCTCTTTGAAAATTGAAATTTATCTAAGTTGGTGTCGAAATTTCTCTGCGTCAGGCAAAATTTCTCTGTGAAAATGTTGAGGGACCTTAGCTAATAAAAAAAAAAATCTTGAATCTCTTCTACTACACAAAGTTGGAGAGGGATTTTTACTAATTTTTCATAAAATTAAGATAATTTTTAAATATTACAAAAAAATAAACCCAAAAAATTTCAAAAGTCAAAAATCCAAAACTCAAAACTATTTTCAAAACTTAAAACAAACAAGTTTTTTCTTTTCAAAATTCATTTCAAAACTCAAAATACAATTCAAAACTCAAATTATAATTTAAAAATTAAACCAAATGAAACTTATTTTTTCTCATACGATGTGATAAATTTTTCTATTTTTTTTAGGGTAAATTACCAACACTTCTTTGAGGTTTGACTAAAATACGGATTTCCCCTAAGATTTGGAAAATTATAAATTGTCTCCTAAGGGTTATATTTGCATAACAAATGAGAGGGCAATTTGTTATGCAAATATAAACCTCAGGGGATAATTTGTTATGTAAATATAAATCTCAAGAGGCAGGATATAATTTCTCAAACTTTAGAGAGAATCCGTATTTTAATCAAATCTCAAGGGAGGTGTTGGTAATTTGCCCTTTTTTTTTTTTATTGAAACCAAAACTTTCGATTTTAATAAAAAGATCTGACTGTGCGCTAACCACTTTAGTATATATCTAAGCTAGCACCACATGGCTAATCACTCCATTCCAAACCCAAATCCATTCACATAACTAGTGCCTCCACTAGCTAAACTCACCATTACCTCTACGTACTTCAGCCATCTTTGCCATAATCCCCATGATTTTAATCAGAAGTCAGAAATAATACAAAAATGTGGCACCACCCATAATTTAGAGCATTTCATCGAACACCTTGTGGGCATCTCTTAAACTTGCACAACTACATGGGACAGTGATGGTGTTGATAAAGAATAACAAAGAAGAGTTGTCAAGGTGTAACCGTGGTGGCCATTTCATCATTGGGGCATTTTTGTCAACGCCTTGCCGGTCTTGAAAGCATCGCTACCCCTCTTTACAAAACTGATGAAGACCATCACCACACTCATAGGCACAACCAACCCCCCATCGAGCCCAAAACAAGAGTGTTTGTTTCTGATTCGCATCCACGATTTTTACAAATTGTTTAGAATTCTCATGAAAGTAGCACTTCTCAATCCATCCACATTCTTTCATGGATCAGAAATACCTACTAAAAAAGTTTCCTAAAAAATTGTTGAATCCCACAGTTGCTTCAAAATTCCAACAAATGAGGCTTTTGTTGCTTAATACAGTGAGTTTCGTGGTGTTGAAGACTTGGTTACAAGTGTGAAACGGGTTTCTGGAGGTTTTTGTGAAGCGGGAAATTATTGTGTTGGCTGCTACTGTTTTCAAAGAGCAAAGGTTTGGTTTTGGCTGTGCTTCTGGGTCTCTTTGCATTTTTATCCATAGCTGAAACTTCAATTACCACACTTTGGCCTGGAAGGTACATTTATTATAGTCTAGGAAGCATAGATACGGATACGATACGATAGGATACGGCGATACGACAAAAACTAAAAAAATAGGATACCGGTACGACTAGGATACGTTTGTGACAAATATATTTTTTAAAATTATTAATAGTGAGTTACACATAAGTTAAAGAACGTTGAGAAACCAAAAGGTAATTTTATAATGCAAAATACTAACTTTTAAGAATTTTGTATTAATTTAAACTCGTAACTTGTTTACTTTTTAAATTTTTAATAGGTCTTGCAAATATTTCATTTCAATATCAAGTTTAATATATTTATATTACAATAATAGAACAATTCACAACTTGTCCCTATACTTTTTCCTTTGACACTAATTGTTATATTCTCTTGTTAATTCTTACTTTCTATGTAGTTATAGGAGACATGCATGAAATAATTAGGATACATCAATTTGATAAATTCTATTTTTTAACTCACTATGCTTTTATTGTCGAAGAACTTAACAAAGTACTAGAAAAATATCTTATATATACTTACAATTATATTATATTATATTATATTACTATGCAAGAAATGTTACAATTCTAATTTCATAAAACAAGTAAACATGACTTGGAGTATCCGATACTTCAAAATTAAGTATCCAATACTCCAAAATTAATGAAAAAATAAGTAAGAAGTATCAGATACTTTTAATAAGTATCCGATACGTATCCGCGAGTATCCAAGGAGTATCGGTATCCGATACGGATACGTTACCCTACTTGAAGTATCCGTGCTTCATAGATTATAGTCCAATTGGGATTTATTTATTTGTGAAATTTTGCCGGTGCAGGTGTTGTCATGAATAGGAACATATGAGATTTCTATTTTGTGCTAGGAATAAACTCTTTAAGATTTCAAGTTGTTTAGTTTATGCCTGGTTGTTTGATAAGTAAAAATATTATTGGCTTTGCAAAATTCATGTTTGATTTCCGTGTGTTTATCAGTAAAAATATTAGTTACTCCATGAATGTCACGCCCCACTTTTATTACTCGAAATCATTACCAAATTCATTAGTTTAATTCAATATTAGGGATAACATGTGGAAAAACTCTTTGGTTCAACAAATGGAAATAAATAACGATTCTCTCATTCGTATGCAAATTATATACAACATGAGCACACTAAATAAATTGCCCTTGGGCTTACATCATTAAAAAGTCAAGAAGAAGGGTATAACCCTTTTACATAAATGGCATTCCGCCAACACAAAAGAGGCCCGTGGCCAAACAATAAGAAGATCCAAAACCTTGTAGCACATTCTGGCTATCACCTGAAAAAGATTCAACAACGTGGGATGAACATATAGTCCAGTAGGGATCTCAACATGATCCCCAACAATAACAACTTACAGATAGCTATGATCATGAATGTTTAATCTCATACTAGAATAGTAATGTGGCAGTTTATTCAAAATATACATAAGTATGAACTTTTCTCGAAAACAGCCATTTCATTCAACGCTATAAGCGGTTCACCTTTCTTTCCTTTTCATTACCCATTTTTCCAAACTTTCATGACTATAACAGTTTTAGAAAAAACAATTTCACCAAGCCCATTACTCTTCCCCCATTTTCCGTACTTACAACAAAATGACCTTTTTTTAAAACATGTTCACAAATACCCCATTTTCCTTCACACTTTCCAAAATCTCAAAATGGCATTTTGGTTTGTTCCCAATACATTCATATCAATACATGCATGCCTTAAATAAAAGGGAAATAACAAATCATCAACATGTATATAATCCACAAATGAGGCAGCTCGGCCTTTCAAAACTGTAACCATCGCAACCCATAACATACTCAGATACACTGACGATAACAATTAAAACTCTGCTCTACCGGCTATATGCACAGTAAGCTAAGGATACGCCAAAGCGATAAAAGACTAGCCAAATTCTCCAGACACAAGCTGGAAGGTAATGGTACCTCGTCCACATTCTCCAGTCACAAGCTGGAAGGTAATGGTACCTCATCCAAGTTCTCCAGGCGCTAGCTGGAAGGTAATGGTACCTCTGATTTTCAGCGCGGTATATAACACCAATTACCTCAATACAACAAAGCATAAATAACAAGTGTCATACATACACATAAACTATTCAATAATGTTTAACCAACACAAGTGTAACGCATACATCACAATTCAACACAACAATGTCATCCTCCACCGATGACTAAGGACAAAACCTCTAGATGCATGTATTCAGTACACCTAATAAAAGAGACTCAACTCTCAAGCAAACCTTAAACCCAACAACGACACTAGTACGATAGGTAAGGATAAAACCCCCAAATGTGTGTATTCAACACTCATGATACAATAGTTCAATTCTCAAATTTATTTTCCGAGACTCACATAGAGTTAACATTTCATTCACCATTTTCAAGATCAACTTTCATAATTTTTTCAAGTCAACATGTTCCATCACTTATTCCAAAAACACTTTTCTCTTTTCACAAAACCAATTACATTCTCTTCATTTTACAAAATCAATTCCATGGATAATAAAGCCATAACCCAACTTGATTCAATACGTTCATTTCAAAATAACCCAATACCATAATTAATCCTTAACTGTTAACACCTTACACAACTCATATTAACAATAGAAATTTACCAACATTGTTCAACCATAAACCCTTTTTATTTTACCAAATCAAAATATAATTTAGGGCTTTCTCTTCTTTCAACAATAACATGCTAATTTACTCTCCAATTAGTCCAAACCACAGTCAATGATAACAAAACCATTCTCAAACAACCAACCCTAGGTTCCCCTCATGATTTTCAAACAAATCCAACACGGATATGATTTTCATGCAATACAAAACTACCACATGTCTATCTATAGACGGAGTATTGAAAAAGAACAAAGAAATCCCTACCTCAAATGGAGAGACCAAATGGAGAAGATGAAGGATTTCGAAGGTGCTCCAAACCCAATAATTTTCGAATCAAAATGAAGAGCAAGCCATCCCTTCCTCTTCCTCCCTTATGAAAATGCTTACTGTCACTCTAAACACTCTTAATCTAGACTCAAAATCTAAAAAAAAAAAAAAAAGAGAGAGATAAGGGAAGAATCATAGAAGTTGAGAGGTGAGCTCAATTTATAGGCAACCTTGATGTAGTTGGTATTGAAAGGTTGTTATTAAAGCCCATTAATTGGAAATGAAAGGACAAGTTAGAATTAAATGAACACTAATTGAAATTAAATGAACACTAGTTGGAATATGAATGGACAAGTTTGTCATAAAATCCCACTAATGGAATATGAATGGATCACTAGTTGGAAAATGAATGGACACTAATTGGAATTGAATGAACCATTATGAAATTTAATAGACACTAGGTGGAATTAAATGGACATCAACCCTTGGTTTCCAAACACAACCAACCTGTTTCAAACCTGCCCACACGACACAAGACTCATATACAAAGAGTAAAGGACGGAAACGGGAATAAGAAACAACACATCCATGGAACCGAGTCCGGAATACAATTAAACAATGAAGGGAAAATCGGGATCGCTATAATGAAGGAGATCAAAAGATTTGTGTAGTTTTATTGGCTGGCCACAAGCTCACACATCCAATGAAGATATTAATCTCCAAATATAAATGTGGTTTTGGTTTCCTGCAACCCAAAACCATGGTGGCAATAATTAGCGACCTTGGGTAGCTTGTCCTGCGGATTTGGGAACAGTGAAGAAGTAAACATCACACACAACACCAAAGGATTTACATGCCTAAGGTTATATAGTTATCTTCTTGATTTGGCTTTGAAAAGGTTGAAAGAAAGGTTCTAGACTTTGTGATAGGTAGCCTGTGAAAGAGCTAGAATAGACTTGGATTTAAAGGGGTGATAGGTAGTAAAATTTTATGACTGTCGCAAGAATTTTTTAAACAAAATTTTGGGATCCCAGTTTGTGTTTTGGTGGACGATGACTGGAATGACACGCATTAATGCCTTCTGTCACTTGTGGGGGTCGCATTATGGTTAGCAGTTGGATTTTGTCACCTTTTTCATGTAGCTTTGTTCTAGAAATCTTGATTATATACTTTATGACAAAAAAAATATTTTTTTTAAGTTGAAGAGGTGGAAATGAGCATAGATTGGGTTGTCTCTACTAAGATTTTAAAATACTAATTAATTACTTAGTTAATAGTGATACTTTAGTGCTATCAATATTTAAATGTTGGTCTAGCTTGTATGAAGGGTGGATGATATAATAATTGTAACGCCCTCAAAATCAACCCATCACATAAATAATATTGACATGCATTATTAAAAGAAAATAATACATTATCTCATTCATCAGAGTATTTCTAAGTAAGGACATTACATGTAACATCCAAATAGATGCCCTACGGGCTTACATCTTGCCAAGCCAACACTTGGACACAAAATTATGAGTTCTAACTCAAATACAAATAAAGCCCTAGGCTTGAATGTTTACATGTAAGTCAAATAAAAACAAATAACTTAAAACAAGGCTACAAAATCTGGTTCCTTCCAAGCTAAGTCCTTGGAGGTAGCGAATCACCTGGACCTGAAAATGATGTTCCCTTATAGGGTGAGCCACAGCCCAGTAGAAATATACTAAACCAATTATAAGCATTGAATAAAGCAATAGCATTCAATAGATGGTTAACCATGATAATCAATTATATCAATATACAGTTTTAAGACACTAATGTCTATGACATTTATCAATTTCCATTATTATCAATATGGCTCAGAACCTGGCCAAACTTACAACTGTGAACTATAAAGCATATTCACATTACTTCCAATATCAACAACACAAATGAGACTCAGGCTCATATCAAAACACTTCATACTTCCAGATTGATACACATTTTAGTGCTGTATCAATAAAACACTTCAATATAAATAAGCACACATAGAAGTGATGCTAATGGAGTCCATCCCTATCTCCTCCCAAACAATAAAACACTTCAATATAAATAAGCACACATAAAAGTGATGCTAATGGAGTCCATCCCCTATCTCCTCCCAAACAAAATCCGGTTTAGAGGTCCATCCCCTATCTTCCCCTAAACCGTGGAGTACATCCCCTATCTCCTCCACACAATATGCATATGCAATGCTCAACCAATACATGTATTTTTCTGTATTAATTCGATAGTCAAAATTAATGACTTAGCCAATGTGATTAGTTCCAGTTTGCCCTAATCCACATGCAATGTCTACAACAATCATGACTATCCTCCACCGATAGCCCAAAACAGTTATTTCTAAACAAGAAATAAAATATAATAACAATAATAATCTCAACATTTAAATAGGAGAGTGATTAAATAATCCAACTACACCATTTAAACTTATAAATCCCAATTCCAATTCAACTAATATTCCCAATTTTCCTCAAATTAATTGTACAAATCAATTTATTAAAACAACTAGGGTTTTTCCCAAAATTACCAAAATACCCCACCATATTAAAGTACCAAAACTTAGAACAAAACTCATAAGATGGAGTAGGAAATCCCTACCTCAAATGAAGAGACTCAAAGAAGATGATGAAAATACTCGGATGTGTTCCAACCCACAATTTTTCGGATCAAAATGAAGATCAAGGGAAGCTCCCACTCAATACAAAGGAACTAGGGTAGAAGATCACTAGAACTAGATGTATTTATAGAGAGAAGATGTAGTCTAGAGAGAGAAACTCTCAAGTTATTCATTCAATGAACTTCATTAAATTGATTAATGTATCTCATACATTCATGATACATAATGCATCCTCTATATTAATGAATTCATAGATAGATTAATGTATTTTCATATTCATAATAGATACATAATGCATCTCTAAGATTCATTCATAATAAATCCATCACATTCAATGTATTAGCATTAGTCTTCTATACATTGTATATATAGGTATCAATGATTAGTCACCATCTAATTGATGTACATGTCACAAGGAAAAGACCGGGGTCGCTATAACCTCCCCCCCTTAAAAGAATTTCGTCCCCGAAATTAAGCATAAGTTTTCGAAAACAGTTTTTCTCAAATTCCAACAATATGACATTACAATAATGAACTTGACCCAATACTGGTCATTCATCTCTTATCAAGAGGCATCTCACAATATGTATAAAACAACATATATTCAACCATAATTATGCACCCAATTTTAACAATTTAACATGATTTCCATTTCCATATCATATTCAATTCCATGATATATATAAAACACATTCAATCTATAAATGTGACATTCCACTTCCATTATGAAGCAAGTTTCAAAAAACTATCATTAAACCAAAACATTCTCAATGTTTTCCAACTTAAGACATATATAAAGCTCTTAAGTTCAACAATATTACAAAATATACAAATCAATAAACATGTCCGGATATTTCTCGCGGACTTCCAACTCACGTTCCCAAGTGGCTTCCTCCACCCCGTGATGTTTCCACAAACCTTTACCAAAGGGATGGTTTGCCTCGCAAAACTTGATCCCGCCTATCCAAGACCCGAACCGGTCTCTCCTCATACGAGACATCCTCGTCAACCACTAAATCAGTCCAATCCAACACATGTGATGGATCCGGCTCATACTTCCGAAGCATACTCACATGAAACACGTCATGTACTCCGGACAACTGCGGTGGCAAAGCTAAACGATAAGCAGCCTCGCCAATCCTCTCAAGGATCTCAAAAGGACCAATGAACCGAGGGGACAACTTCCCGCTCTTCCCAAACCTCATCAATCCCCGTCTAGGTGATATCTTCAGAAAGACATGATCACCCACCTCAAACACCAAAGGTCTCCTCCTACGGTCGGCATAAGATTTCTGACGACTCTGGGCTGTAACAAGCCTCTTACGGATAAGCTCAACTTTCTCCGTCGTTTCCCTCACCAACTCCGGACCCAACAGAGGTGCATCACCCACCTCGGCCCAACAAACTGGAGATCTACACGGTCGGCCATACAAGGCCTCAAACGGTGCCATACCGATACTAGACTGGAAACTGTTGTTGTAGGCAAACTCCACCAAAGGCAAGTGCCTCTCCCACGACCCACTGAAATCAAGAACACAACCCCGAAGCATATCCTCAAGGATCTGAATAGTACGCTCGGACTGCCCGTCAGTCTGAGGATGATAAGCCGTGCTAAAGGTCAACTTAGTGCCTAAGGCACTCTGCAAACTCTGCCACAACCTAGCAGTAAAACGAGGATCTCTATCTGAGACGATCGTCACTGGGACCCCGTGCAACCTCACTATGTCCCGAATGTACAAGTCGGCAAGATGATCTACCGAATCTCTCACGCGCATAGGAATGAAGTGCGCCGACTTAGTCAACCGGTCTACAACCACCCAAATAGCATCACTACCCCGCTGAGTCCTCGGAAGACCCACAACGAAGTCCATAGTGACATGCTCCCACTTCCACTCGGCAATAGGCAAGGGTTGCAACAAACCCGCTGGCCTCTGATGTTCGGCCTTCACTTGCTGACAAGTAAGGCACTTAGACACGAAAGCTGCCACATCTCTCTTCATACCCCGCCACCAAAACTGGCGACCCAAATCCCGATACATCTTAGTGCCTCCCGGATGCACCGCAAGGCGTGAATGATGAAACTCTCGGAGTACCTCCTCTCGGCAAGACTCCGGCACACAAACAGACGGTCTCGGTATCTCACACTCAGGTCGGGATACACCGTCAAACCCTTCTCAACCTTCCCACTGGAGATCTTCTCTCGAAGGATTCTACCTCAAGGTCACCCCTCTGAGCCTCTAACACTCGAGTCACAAGTGTAGGCTGCGCAACAACAGAAAACAAAGCCGCAGCCTCAACGGATTCGCCCAGAAGCAAATCAAACTCCCCAAGTGCACCCAACATCTCCCACTCCCGGATGGCTATACTAGCTATGTCACCAACAGGTTTCCTGCTAAGGGCATCGGCCACCACATTGGCCTTCCCCGGATGATAATGCAACTCGAAGTCATAATCCTCTATGAACTCCATCCACCTCCTCTGCCTCAAGTTCAAGTCTTTCTGTGTAAACAGATATTTCAGACTCTTATGATCCGAGAATACCTCGAACCTCTCACCGTAAAGATAATGCCTCCAAATCTTCAAGGCAAATATCACAGCTGCTAACTCTAAATCATGCGTAGGGTAATTCTTCTCATGAATTTTCAACTGACGTGAGCCATAGGCAACCACTTTCCCCTCTTGCATCAACACACAACCCAGACCCTCTCGTGAGGCGTCACAATAGACTGCATAACCCAACCCTCTCTCCGGAATAATCAAGACTGGAGCGGTGGTCAGTCTAACTTTCAACTCCTGAAACGACTTTTCACAAGTCTCACTCCATACAAATTTGACTCCCTTCCGAGTCAATCTAGTCAAAGGCGAAGCTAACCTGGAGAAATCCTTCACAAACCGGCGATAATACCCAGCTAATCCCAGAAAACTGCGGATCTCAAACACACTCTTAGGCTGTGCCCAATCTTGCACTGCCTCAGTCTTGGATGTATCAACAGACACCCCTTCCCCGAAACTACATGGCCTAAGAACTTCACCTCTTCTAGCCAGAACTCACACTTCCCAAACTTAGCATAAAGCTTATGGGCTCTAAGTAACTCAAGCACCACTCTCAAGTGTTCCTTGTGCTCCTCCTCCGAAGGTGAATAAATCAAATGTCGTCCACGAAGACGACTACAAAACGATCTAAGAATTCCCGGAAGATCCGGTTCATCAAATCCATAAACACTGCCGGTGCATTGGTGAGCCCAAATGGCATCACCAGAAACTCATAGTGGCCATACCGCGTACGGAATGCCGTCTTCGGAATATCCTCCTCCCTGACCTCAACTGGTGGTAACCCGATCTCAAATCTATCTTAGAGAAACAACGGGAACCCTTCAACTGGTCGAACAGATCATCTATACGAGGCATAGGGTACTTATTCTTAACCGTAGCCCGATTCAATTTCCGGTAATCTATACAAAGTCTCAAAGCACCACCTTTCTTTTTAACAAAGAGGGCCGGTGCTCCCCACGGCGAAACACTAGGACGGATATAGCCCTTATCTAGCAACTCCTGGAGCTGAATCTTCAACTCAACTAACTCGGCTGGGGCAAAACGATAAGGTGCCATAGAAATTGGCGCCGTGCCGGGCACTAGGTCAATAGAGAACTCAATCTCTCGATGCGGTGGCAAACCAACAAGATCCTCGGGAAAGACGTCCGAGTACTCACAAACCACCCTTGGCAACACAATCTGGGTCTCATCACACTCACTCTCAAAGCTAGCAAGTAGACCACTAAGCTCACTCCGCCCTCGCGATCATACCCCGGTGGCAAAACACTACCAACCCGGTCCCCCAGAAAATGAAAACACTCTCCGCACGGTACAACAAGTGACCCTCTGGCGGTAGCAATCAATAACTGCCCGGTATGACGATAACCAGTCCATACCCAAAATAACATCAAAGCCCTTCATAGGCATAACTACAAAAGGAAAATGGGATTCTATGATATCGACCTCTATATCACAACCCCTAACACCTTGTTTCAAGATCAATTCACCCCCAAGAGGTGACACTACACAAATAGGAGATGCTAACTGAGCTAACTCCAACTCCAAAACAGATGCAAATGCAGCAGACACAAAGGAATGAGATGCACCCGTATCAATCAAAACACTAGCAACGAATTGCAAAACAAGAAGGTACCTCTCACAACAGATGGAGCCGGTACAAGATCCTGCGCGGTAACAGCATACACGCCCCAGATCTCTGATCAACCTGCTCACCCCTAGGAGCATAAGACTGCTGCACAGACTGGGACGAAGAAGCCCCCTGATTGGCCCTCGAGGCCTGACCCGACTGAGCTGGCTGCTGACCCTGAGTCTGCCTCAAACCAGATGTACCAGGTGTGCCACCCAACTGCGGGCAATACCTCTTCATGTGCCCTGGCTGACCGCACTGAAAACAAGAGAGCGGCTGGCCTCTACCCTGACTCTGGCTCTGAGATCGAGCCGAAGATGATGCTGCTCTCTGTACTCCTCCCCTCTGAGGACAAACTGGAGACTTGTGGCCCAACTGGCCACACTTGAAACAGGTAATGTCTCCCTGGCTGCCTTTCCCAGAACTAGCACTCGGCACTGGAAAAGTCGATCTAGAAAAGCTACCCTGAGACTGCTGAGGTTAAAACCTCTGTCTTACCATCACTCTGGCCATCCTGACTCCTCTTGGAGCCTTTCTGCCCTTCCTCCTCCTCCTGCATCATGATCTCAGTATGGGCTGCAGCATCAACCAGACGCCCATAATCCCGAATCATAGACCCTACAACTCTCAACTTGAGGCCACGCCTCAACTTCTTCTCGAACTCAATCAACGGCGTTCCTCAGACGCCACCAACTCAGGTGCAAACCTGGACAAACTAGTAGTAAATGCAGCCTCAAACTCGGCCACTGAAGAACGACTGCTTAAGCTGGCAGAACTGTCTCTCAAGCTCTTAACTGCTGGAGAAAACTCTCCTGGAAAGCATTCACAAAAGCCTCCCAGTACCTCCTATACGACCCTTAGTGAACTTCCACCACTGACCCGCATCCCCCTTCAGCTGGAAAGATGCCAAGGTCACTTCAACCCCTCGTCTTCGATGCCAAGCATCTCAAACGTCTTCGTTGTCTGTTCGAGCCATTCATCTGCCTTAAGCGGCTCTTTAGGATCCCAAAATTCGTCCGGATTAGACCGGAAGAACTCCCTCTTCAGAAAAGAAGGTCCTGCATCTGCAACAACAACCTGAGCCTGATTCTCAGCTCTGAGAATGCCTACTGACTCCCTGAATGCCCCTGCTATCTCTCGGGCTAAAGCGCCCATAGCCTGCTGGCCTACGGCTCGGCCACATTGGCCTGGCCAACTCCCTCCTGCACTGCCGGAATCTCCTAACCTCGGCACAGGCACTTCCTGCCTACCCGGCCTACCACGCCTACCGCGTCCTCGTCCTCGTCCTGACATCCTAATAAAGGAAACAAAGACGTTAGCACATTAATAAATGTGCCGAAGCTAAACACTCGCGTCCTAATGCATTGGACAACAATAATTCATTCCACGTAAGCACATAATCACATAAGCACCTACGAATTTCATTCCTGGATGATAGTCCCAAAGCGTTACTATAGTTCCGGTTGGAAGCAGCAGTGATCAAGTGCCTTTCCAACAAGACTACTAGAAACTCAAGGGTCCAATCAACATCCTAGAAACTACGTTCCATACCCACATAATCACATAAACATGTTATCAATAAGCATATAACAGTACACTAAGTCTCTATCAAACGAGACGAACCCATTGTGATACTAATCACTTCCCACGTACCCAAAGTATTCAAACCCGGTACGCTCTGATACCAAGTTGTAACGCCCTCAAAATAACCCATACATAATAAATGACATGCATTATTAAAAGAAAAACATATCTCATTCATCAGAGTATTAAATAAAACATTACATGTAAATCAATAAATGCCCTACGGGCTTACATCTTGCCAAGCCAACACTTGGACACAAAATATGAGTTCTAACTCAAATACAAATAAAGCCCTAGGCTTGAATGTTTACATGTAATCAAATAAAAACAAATAACTAAAACTAGTCTTCAAATCCAAGTCCTTCCAAGCTAAGTCCTTGGAGGTAGCTTATCACCTGAACCTGAAAATGATGTTCCCATATAGGGTGAGCCACAGCCCAGAGATAGAAATACTAAACCAAATATAAGCATTGAATAAAGCAATAGCATTCAATAGATGGTTAACCATGATAATCAATTATATCATATACAGTTATGACACTAATGTCTATGACATTATTCAATTTCCATTATTATCAATATGGCTCAGAACCTGGCCAAACTTACAAGTGAACTATATAGCATATTCACATTACTTCCAATATCAACAACACAAATGAGACTCAGGCTCATATCAAAACACTTCATACTTCCAATTGATACACATTTTATGATACACATTTACATAATGCAATAGCATATCAATAAAACACTTCAATATAAATAAGCACACATAATAGTGATGCTAATGGAGTCCATCCCCTATCTCCTCCCAAACAAAATCCGGTTTAGAGGTCCATCCCCTATCTTCCCCTAAACCGTGGAGTACATCCCTATCTCCTCCACACAATATGCATATGCAATGTCAACCAATACATGTATTTTTCTGTATTAATTCGATAGTCAAAATTAATGACTTAGCCAATGTGATTAGTTCCAGTTTGCCCTAATCCACATGCAATGTCTACAACATCATGACTATCCTCCACGATAGCCCAAAACAGTTATTCTAAACAAGAAATAAATATAATAACAATAATAATCTCAACATTTAAATAGGAGAGTGATAAATAATCCAACTACACCATTTAAACTTATAAATCCCCAATTCCATGAATTCAACTAATATTCCCAATTTTCCTCAAATTAATTGTACAAATCAATTTATTAAAACAACTAGGGTTTTTCCCAAAATTACCAAAATACCCCACCATATTAAAGTACCAAAACTTAGAACAAAACTCATAAGATGGAGTAGGAAATCCCTACCTCAAATGAAGAGACTCAAAGAAGATGATGAAAATACTCGGATGTGTTCCAACCCACAATTTTTCGGATCAAAATGAAGATCAAGGGAAGCTCCACACTCAATACAAAGGAACTAGGGTAGAAGATCACTAGAACTAGATGTATTTATAGAGAGAAGATGTAGTCTAGAGAGAAAACTCTCAATTATTCATTCAATGAACTTCATTAAATTGATTAATGTCTCTCATACATTCATGATACATAATGCATCCTCTATATAATGAATTCATTAGATAGATTAATGTATCTTACATATTCATAATAGATACATAATGCATCTCTAAGATTCATCATAATAAATCCATCACATTCAATGTATTAGCATTAGTCTTCTATACATTGTATATATAGGTATCAATGATTAGTCACCATCTAATTGATGTACATGTCACAAGGAAAAGACCGGTCGGGTCGCTATAAAATGCAGCTTCAATTTGTTGGTAATTTGAGCACAACCCAAATTAGATGGCAAGCACTGGTGCTTTGGAAGGGTGGAGAGGCTAACTCCCATAGGTGCTAATCTAACAACTAATAACAACTGACTTTCACTGATCAGAAAAAAAATTTTAGAAAATAAAAAATTTTGAGCATTAGCTCAAGTTCAATTTATTAAGTCGAGCTAGCCTTGAGTACACAAAATTAGGTTAGAGTCGGGCTTGGGGGGCTCATGCAATTCTCAAAACAACTTGGATAACTCTTCAATCCTAATGTATCCACTCGAGTTGCACGCATAGTTACAAATTAAAAGCTTGCCTTTATTTAAACCAAAATCCAAAAACAAAATCCTAAAAAACTTGGCCATACAAATCAATCAATTTTTATTCCAAATGTAACAAGATTCATTTCCCAATGTTAAAATTTTTTCGTGTGGCTTTGTCTAGGAAATCTTTATTAAAGACTTTATGACAAAAAAATAAATTTTTTTTAATTTGAAGAGGTGGAAATGAGCATGGATTGAGTGTACTAATTAATTACTTGGTGATACTTTAGTGCTATCAATATTTAATGTTGGTCTAGCTGTTTAAAGGTGGATGATAAAAAAAATTCAGCTCAAATTTGTTGTAATGCGTAATTTGAGCATAACCCAAGTTTAATTTATTAATACATAGTTGCCATTCTACCAAGTGGTTATGTTCAAGGAATTATTCTTATTTAATGGGAATTTCACGTTGGCCGTGTGCCAACGAATAGCAGGGGCTAAATAAATACATGACTTCAAAAATAAGGAAATAGGGGAGAAATTATATAATATTATTTGACGGGCACATGGACACATGTGTGTTCCAAACTTACTAGATAATTTTTGGTTGGTGCCCATGTTATAACAATAGTCTCAAATGTAGGAGAAAATGTACGAAAATTAGATGGCCCCATACACTTGGGAGGGAAAACACATAGAATATAGGCCAGTCCTAAAGAATAATTTCTTATTTCGAATCACATTCCTTAGAAATCTCTCATCCACCCATATTGGTTTCTGTCCTATCCTATCTATAACAGTTATTAGGGGGAGTTAGAGCAATATGCAATCGTTCAAAAAAATAAAATTAAAAAATTATCAATAAATCTTATTTAAACAGTATTAATGGTCCTATTAAATTTCAATGTAGACAATTAAATCTTTTTTTTTTCTAATTTATTCTAAAAAAGTTCACTTTCCTTAATAATAGCTTTATTCCAATTTTACCGTTCTTATTAAAATATAACAACAAGATATAAACAATTTTAATTACTTAAAAAATATATTTTTAAGTGCAAAAATTGAACGAACTACATCAAACAAAATCATACTCAACAATTTGATCAAAAGAACTATGTAGGATTCATCATTTATGTTGCCTCAATCCAAAAGTAATATTTATTACATTCCACTAAAGAAATTGTGAAAAAATAATACCTTGGCAAATTAATATATTTCAAACTGTGAGAAAAACAAAAAAATGATGTATCTTAAATCTTATGCTTTTGTTCAATAAAAAGCAAAGTAGTTGCAAAAGTTTCACTACTGCTTGTAAATAGCCAGGCCATTATAAACATTTAATGATCAGGGAAATTATATTAGTAGTCCTTATATTTTGCTCTTGTATCATTTTTGTCTTAAATAATTTAATTGGCACGATTTGATATGAATTTTTAATTTTTTTCTCAATTTAATCTAATTAATTACAACTAAAGTTCTTTTTGATAAAAAAATGGATATATAGCGATCCTGGTTTTTTCCTCTCTTTATTTATTGTATTCCGGACTCGGTTCGTAGAGGTGTTGTGTCTCATTTCATTTCCATCCTTTACTTTGTATTGGAGTCTTGGGTTTGTTGGGCAGGTTTGAAAACAGGTTGGTTGTGCTTTGAAACCAAACGTTGATGCCAGAATTTGGCCTTCACGCTCGAGCGGCCCTTTGACGCTCGAGCGGGCCCTTTGTTGTTGCTTCTTCACTCGAGCGGACATTTGACACTCGAGCGTAGATTTCCATCTCCCAGTATTTTCTCTACAGGTCTTCATACGCTCGAGCAGGAGTGTTGACGCTCGAGCGTGACCCTCGATTTTGTTCTCCGCTCGAGCGGGGAGTTTGACGCTCGAGCGAGGACCATTGCCTGCAAAACTTCTGAGGTGCATCCGATGCATCGATGCTCGAGCGGGCGTCTTAATGCTTTGAGCGTGAGTCTGTGTCTGACGCTCGAGAGGGGTTTTCACGCTCGAGCGGGGAGACATGTATATCAGTCCGAGTTTCACCGTTTTAGATCATTTTTGATTTTCTTTCTCTCTCTTACTTTTTCAAAACCACACATTGGAGAGCTCCTCTCTCTAAAACCTCACCTTCTCTCTAAGATATCATCTAGCCCTAGTGATCTCCCACATTTGGC